>OZ014487.1:437986-639667 GCA_963965965.1 Trididemnum nubilum | reverse complement strand
GTATTGATTATTTTTTAGTTTATTTTTTATACGAATTGAAAGCGGGACTTGTGTGTTTGATATTCAGAGCGTGAATGGAAAAAAAACAGCAAATGGCGCGAAATAGTCTGCGATTGATCATAACTTCTCCCATACGGTTTGGTACAGTATTGATTATTTTTTTTAGTTTATTTTTTATACGAATTGAAAGCAGGACTTGTGTGTTTGATATTCAGAGTTAGAGCGTGAATGGAAACAACAGAAAACGGCGCGAAATAGTCTGCGATTGATCATAACTTCTCCCATACGGTTTGGTACAGTATTGATTATTTTTTAGTTTATTTTTTATATGAATTGAAAGCGGGACTTGTGTGTTTGATATTCAGAGCGTGAATGAAAAAAAACAGCAAATGGTGCAAAATAGTCTGCAATGAAACTGTTGAGGTTTTCTTAGTTCCTAGTTTTTTACCGTATAGCATTGAGTGTGTTTACCTACTTGTTACTGTGCAAACAAGTTAGTTGCCTACTTTGTTACACAAACTCTTAGATCTGAAAAGCTGTTTTGCAATAAAACAAAGGTAAAATCTGATTTCATTTTTTATTCCAAATCGATATAAGACATACACATTTCCAACAATTTCACATTTGCAAAAAACACATTTTCACCAATGAAATAACAGTTACAATGCACTGGTTACAAATCAAGGGGAACTGTTTCGATTCCACAATCGAGTACGCGCCGTTTGCAGTAAAAAGAAGAAAGACCCCGTTTATTTTGCTTGCAGGAATATACACTGTGGTTCTTGGTTCGAAACCCCCTGTTTGCTATTGACAGTGTGTCATCTGAAGTTAATATTCGGAAGTAATCGTCGAATGTAAGTTTGTTTTGTTTTGTGTTTACTCCCTTGCATGCCAATTTATCCCCTTCTGGCCCACTACAGATGTAACACTTTGGGGACAAAAGGGCCATTGAGGTGGAACAAAATTCTAATTTAAATTTTCCGGGCATTCGCTTCATAAACGTTTGTCTGGCAACACAGCAAGGTTCTGGGTTCCATTCTCGCCCGGCTACTTTGGTTTCAACGTAATTTTGTTTGTGGTTTTCACAAACAGCCACAATTAAATAATTTGGTTTTTGGGTAAAATATTCCCGCCTTTTTTCAGCTTTCACACATTGATCGAGATCAGGTTCAGCTAGAGCACAGTAAAAACTATCGGTATCTGTTTCCAATAGAGATAATTTTTCTTTTTGGCAGAATTTGAAAAGAAAATCGTACAAAAATTGTAGCATGGTCAATTTTGCATTCAAATACACAAACAGGCCGATTTGAATGGGCAAGTCGTTAATAACATTCTTCTTTAACGATTTAATTTCGTAAACACCGGGTGAAACAACTTCCAAATTAACAAATCTTGGATTATTGATCTCCTCATTCACTGTGCTGTCATCACAGTAAGTAACTACCCTGTGTTTGTCTTTATTAATTAGGGTAGCCGAATAGAGGGAGTTCCCCGCAAGTTATGCTGTTAAAGCAGCTATTTGCGAATGTGGGTTCAAGTCTCCGAGTCGTCTGGCATCACATATCCGATTGCCTAAATCCTCAAAACACTTTTGGGGGTGAAATTCGATAAATTCATAAATTTTGGTAATTTTTAGTCCCTTTTCCAAATAAAATTTTCCCATTTCTGAGGTGATTAACACCTCCTTGCCAAAATGACTGCAAATTAAAGCTCTTTTTGGTTTTTTAAGAAAACTGTGTTTTTCAGCTACACCCCTCATATAGTCCCCAATATCCTCACGTGAGACCATTGTATTTTTGATAATGAGGGGGTGGTCTGCAAAAAACGGTTTTAACTCTGTTGGTGTATGAATATCAACAATTAGGAGCCCGAAAAGAGTATCGTTTTGAACCCCTTTTAGAATTTGGTCAAAACTTAGCTTTCTTCTAGGTTGGACTGTTTTTAGAGTTTTTACAAATTCAGCAACCTCTGGTGTCTTTTTCATCTTTTTCCATTCACATTCCCACATTGATATTACCTTGTACCCGTCTTCTTCAATTTTTTGTGTGATTTCCAGGGTTTGCTTCTTCTGCTCTTCCACTTTGTCACCGCGCCAGTTGAACTCCTTGAGGGTGCCGTCTCGATTTCTATTGGCCCAGCAGCGATCACAGCCATGTACGGAACAGCCATGCATTTGGAATATTTGGTTCCCTGACTTCCCATCAACGGGTAGACTCATGGAAGTCACGCGACATTCACCGCCATTGAATTGATGTTGGATGTGGATGTTTCGGCAATGTTCTTCCCAGGAAAGCCATTGGTAGCAGGAGAGTCCATATCGGCAGGCAGGTAAGGGTCTAAAATCATCTTCCTCCCGGTACCGGCAAAAATAACCTGTGGGGTTCTTTTGCATGATGGCATGGAGGTAGAGAGCATTACAATCGTAGCCCTTTATAATAGCACATGTATACGGGTTCTCCACCTGATGAGGGCGAATTTTGGTTTGGCCAGCAATCGCTAGGCAGCAAAAGACCGCGCTCAGGCCGCCGGTTAACTGAGATCTTAACTTTTGGTAGAGGTCGCTATGCCTTTTTGGAAACAAGCAAAAAAAGTCCCATTGTTAATTTCCCTCTGCATTTTGAGTTTTGCAGCACCACTCACTGAAAAACTATCTTTAAAGAGGTCAATACCATCCTGAAAATAGGGATGTAAAAAATTTGAAATTGCTTGGATAAAAGGAGACACATCTAACAAATTATAATAAATAAGGAGATCTTTGAGAGTTGACCAACCCTCTTTCTCCCAAGTCTCTACAACGAGAGCATATTCCTCGTTGCTAATGTTACTTTGGTGCAGCGAGCTATAAAAAACTTCATGGGGTGGGGGTCTGGGAAAGTTCAGTTTTTCAAAAGAATCCATGAATTCGTAAGGAAAAAAAAATTTCCTGTCTTCAGCACCGTATGCAATGAGAAATATTCTATAAGAGAACCCTGGGGCTAAAAAGTTTCTAATATCCAGAAACCTAAGTTTTGAGGTTTTCAAACAAAGAAAAGAGTTTGCTTTTTTGAGCACAAACTTGATTTTACCCATCAAACAACGAACCAGAGCAGGTTTAATAAGAGCCAAATCATAATTAGACGAATTGAAACCCAAAACCGGTAGCACTTGCAGATATAAGTGAAATTCAGAAGTCAATTTTTCCCTTCTGCAATTTGGGTGGTTTTCGAGAGCAGCCAAAACATAATCAAATTTCTGTTT
This sequence comes from Trididemnum nubilum, assembly GCA_963965965.1. Taxonomy (NCBI): domain Eukaryota; kingdom Metazoa; phylum Chordata; class Ascidiacea; order Aplousobranchia; family Didemnidae; genus Trididemnum; species Trididemnum nubilum. The sequence continues at coordinate 636,430 of OZ014487.1, read as the reverse complement.
CAGTATCTCGTACGAAGCATCGGCCACCCCTTCAAGGTAATCGATCAATTTTGCAACAAGTTCGTTTTCGTCACCGGAACTGACGTGGCAAACACCCTCTGTGAACCCTGGAACGTTGGAGGCGACACCAAAACTCAACGGCACATGTCTGGCTTCATAGGAAAGTTGTTGGGCGTTTTGTGGTAAGTTTTGTTTGTTAAATAGACTTTCAAAATCAAAGCAGGCGTAATAGGGAAAGTGACGGTCATTTGGGGGAACATTAATACCAATCATTGCTAATTTATCGAAAATTGCTTCTTTCGCTTTAAATATACCCCCGGGATAAGTTTGCCGGGTGATGACTTTACATGTTTTACAATGGCGTAAGAAATGATCTCGCCCATAATGTAACTTATCACATGACATGCAGCGGTACACAGCACAATATTTTTCAAAGTCAGTAATCAAACTAAGATGATTCTGGTATTTATTCAAAGCCATTGTTCCCTGATAAAGACCTCGGCTCCTGTACACGAGTCGAGCTGATTCTTCATCAAGTTGATATATGGAAACATTGACCTTGAACAAATCTTCGATTGGAATCAAATCCTCAATAGCGACACCATTAAAATTATGTACATCAAAATTCATAGCATACTGCGTAAACAACTCTCTGGTCTTTGTTTCACAACGTCTAACGTTAACTCCTTTAAAAACCGCTAGGCAGCGGAAAAAACACTGATTTTCATCACCTGAAACATTGATGAGACCACGATTATATTTTACAAAATTCGGTAGTGGTAACGGCGCCCCTAGCGGGGCTTGTTTGAGGTGATTTACAAAAAACAGTAAATTCGTAATTTGATACAGCCGCCATTTTGTATCAGGTCTGGAAACAGAATCCAAAAAATCTTCATCTGCGATTTGTGCTAAAAATTCATTTAACTCAGCTTCATTAGAAATCAGTACTGCAGCATCAAGCATTAATGAATTATTTGAAGCATGATAATAACAAAATTCACCTGTTTCAATATTTTTTAACACAAACCCAAAACCATAGTTAATTTTAAAACGGTTTTTTTGTTTTTTCATGATAGTTTTTGCTATACGACCAATTAAATTACAAACATCATCACTATAGTAAAAATTAAAAAGATTTTGAACGGGTCCTCTACGTGAGAATGTACGAATGGAGTCCCAGTTTGAACGGATAAATCTTTCTAAATCTGGATCTAGTTCCTGAATAATTTCGTTTTCTTCTACTTCCCGCCATTTCCTTTTGGTTTCAGCTTTCCGCGGTGGTTCAGGAAGCAATCCAGGTTTTGGTGTCAGCGGTGGCGGTGAGGGAAGATTCGAGAGCTTGGTGGGTTGCTTGATTTTCAAACTTTTGCGACGTCAAGGGGCTCGTGTCAAGGGTGGACAAGATAACACCGAGGTTGGAGCACCACTCGGAATTGGCAGGGGTTGAGCTGCTGGAGGAAGTTGCTCCGCAACATTCGTTTGAAGATTAGAAGACTCTGCTTCATTTGGTTGAGATTTCGGTGGTAACTCTGTTGGGGACTGAGCTTTTGGACACTGCACCGGTACAGCTTGTTCTTCATTTACAATTCGAGCTTTTTTCATAACCGGTTCACATACGTGACTTTTTTTCTCCTGGGGGGTCTTGAATTGAACACGACACCTCTGGCAACGACAGCAAGCTGGTTTATGTTGATCGAGGTGATGTTTTCTTTTAAATTTTTTTTCGCATTTCTCACACTCAAATCGCAATAGCCATTCGTGAACTTCTCGCTTGTGACGCAGCATAGCATCATTTCGAATAAACGGTTTTGCACAGTACTCGCATGAATACATTTTGGTAGAATGAAAATATAGTTTCATGACCGCCTTTTATAACCAACGGTATTGCAACATCCTACGCAAAAATCTAACCCTAAAATTATTGGGATTAAACAAGCTGTATTGCACCATGCTCGCTCCATATTCGAAAAAAAAAAAAGTAACAAACCAACCCTGACATCATCGGAATTAAACAAGTTGTATTGCGCCATGCTCGCTCCATATTCGAAAAAAAAGTAACAAACCAACCCTGACATCATCGGAATTAAACAAGTTGTATTGCGCCATGCTCGCTCCATATTCGAAAAAAAATTAACAAAAAAAGATAGCGATTCACAGCTAAACCTTAGATAACCCGCTGTCACGATTTCGCCACGGCAGCGGAAATTCAACTACAGGAAACGTTTCAAGTTACACAGAGCTTAAACGTACAAAATAGACTTCATAGTGTTAACTAGAACATCTTAGAAACTACCGGGTTATTCACTTTTAACCGACTACTTTGAAGCAAGCCACCTGCGGTGGCTTGACAAACCACCTGCGGTGGTTCGGTACTCGAGCAAGACACTCTTCAAGCTTTAGACTTGAAGCCAGGCACCTGCGGTGGTTTGTTACTCAGTTACTCTTCAGGTCAACGCTAAGTTTCCATTCTTATAACTACACTAAACTTAGAGTTAAGACTAGATCTTGGGTTATTTACTTTTAACCGGCTACTTTGAAGCCAGGCACCTGCGGTGGCTTGACAAACCACCTGCGGTGGTTCGGTACTCAAGCAAGACACTAAGAGTCTTTAGACTTGAACCAATGCCCAGGCAAACCACCTGCGGTGGTTCGATACTCAGGCAGGACCAACTTTCAAACAACTAGCTAGGGTTAGACCTAAGGTTAAGACGCCGCAATTGGATGACGCCCCAATTTTGCAAACACCCTAAACACCCTACACCCCAAACACCCTAAACACCCTAAACACCCTACACCCCAAACACCCTAAACGTACATGAAATCAGCCAATATAAACTACTCACGTATTGACGCTGTTGAGCTGATTGTAAGGAAATATTTATTGCTATGGAGGTCTTTTTGTGTTTTGAAAGTTACATTTTACAGTCTAATCTAATTCAAGATAAAAACAAGTTCAAATGCACAACGAAGCTGCAAGATATTAACGATAAAAACCTTAACGGAAGTTAACAGAACTTAACGGAAGTTACTTTAGTCCGTTAACAGCACTTAACCGAAGTTAATTTAGTCCGTTAACATGAAAAAACTTTTCAACGGATTAACTAGTTAATGAAAAAGTTAGCTTCGTTATTAACGGATTAACGGACTTATGCCCACCTATGGAAATAGTTTTCCTGAAGTTTTACCAAAAAATAGTTTTCATGAGGTTTTTGTTGGCTTTTACCAAGAAATTTTTAGAGAGTAAAATGAAAAAGAGGAATTTTCATCTGCTCTAGTTTCATTTGCTTTTTTCAAGAGTCGGGATTAGAGTCTGAGGTAGCTATCTACAAAGTTTTGAGTAAGATTTGAGGCTAATATTGGACTAGAGTATAGAGTGGGGTAAAAAGCTATGGACCATTATTAGCTCACATACTGAGCGTAATGGCGTCATATTATCACACTATTACCATACATAATAGCAAGGTAATATGACACCATTTAGTGTGGTAACTAATATGGCATAGTGTAGTAACGAGCATAATAGAGTGGTAATATGGTATGGGGTGCCATCCGTAAAAGAATAAATTGCATGCAATTTAGCGGAAATTGCATGCAATTTAGCTAAATTGCAGATTTCATGCAATTTAGCTAAATTGCAGATTTCATGCAATTTAGCTAAATTGCAGGTTTCATGCAATTTAGCTAAATTGCAGGTTTCATGCAATTTAGCTAAATTGCAGGTTTCATGCAATTTAGCTAAATTGCAGGTTTCATGCAATTTAGCTAAATTGCAGGTTTCATGCAATTTAGCTAAATTGCAGGTTTCATGCAATTTAGCTAAATTGCAGGTTTCATGCAATTTAGCTAAATTGCAGGTTTCATGCAATTTAGCTAAATTGCAGATTTCATGCAATTTAGCTAAATTGCAGGTTTCATGCAATTTAGCTAAATTGTAGATTTCATGCAATTTAGCTAAATTGCAGGTTTCATGCAATTTAGCTAAATTGCAGATTTCATGCAATTTAGCTACCCCATAAACATTGCCATGTGTAATAAACGAGTAAAACACGTGTTCACCAACCCCAGTTAGACGTGTAAAACCCGTGTACAAAACACGGGTTTTTCACGACGTTTTGCACCAACGTCACCCGTGTTTTACACGTGTTTTGGTACGTGTTTGCTACGTAACCCTAACACGTGTTTGCTACGTAACCCTAACACGTGTTGACTACGTGTTTTTAACACGTAAAAAATACGTGAATTGGACACGTGTTTTAAACATTGCCATGTGTAATAAACGAGTAAAACACGTGTTCACCAACCCGTTAGACGTGTAAAACCCGTGTACAAAACACGGGTTTTTCACGACGTTTTGCACCAACGTCACCCGTGTTTGCTACGTAACCCTAACACGTGTTGACTACGTGTTTTTAACCCGTAAAAAATACGTGAATTGGACACGTGTTTATTATCAATTCTTGACTCGTGTTCGACTCGAGTTTTTACGCGATTGCGACACGTGTTTTAACAACGGTTTTCGACACGTGTTTGACTAACAGTTTTTACGTGATTTCGATACGAATTTATCATCGGTTCTTTATACGATCCTTTAAAACTTCTGATAGATACGCGAAACACAAGTCTTGACCAGAATGTTGCACGATAAACTGTTCGTAAAGCTGCTATAAATTTTTGTCACAAAAAGCTACTAATTCAGCAAGTTTTGTTAAAACTTACTGGCGCCTTCTAAAGCGATCAGTGATTTTGTGTTTCCAGCTTGCTATCACTAAATATAAACACTTCGAAGTATTCTACTGAATAATATAATTTCATATACAGCATGCTCAACAGCTGAGTTTATCAAACATTTATTTACAAACCCAAATAAAAAACATAAAAAACACTAGTTCATACAACAGGTGGCCTAGGCCTTTGCAGTCTCTTGGTTGCAGATTTTACATATTCTTGTATCACTTTTTAGACAAGGGGATTTATAACTTTCGAATCCGCTGTACGTACAGCAGCTGCAAAGCAAAATAAAACATATGAAAACAGGTAGCAAAATTAGAAATATATTAATCGAAATTGGCAAGAATTAGTAGACTCTGACTCCCGACTATTCCGAAAAAATTTGTTGTTTTTAGAGAAAGCAGATAAAATCATTGGGATTTCTACAAACGATCATTAACGTCAGCGTTGCAAACTTGAATCGACCATGTACATTAAATCCGAGCTACGGTTTAGCCAAACGTTATATCAAAACAATGCTCTGAGCACAGACAAAAAACGAGCTTGCTATTTTATTTCTTCAGAAAAAACGCGAAAATTGTCTGCTTTATGCTGACATACTCCGCGAAATGTTCACATGATTTTACATTAGCTGGTTGTCAATGGAGTGGATATTTTAATTCGCTGCGGAGAGAAATTTCTTTTGTTTGTTGTTGCGTGTATTGCTAATATTTGCAAACATATTTTGAAGTTCTAAACGTAAAAAAGTGAGCTTAGGGAAAAGTTTAATTTCCCGCTAAAATTTATTTCATCAGTTAGCACCAGTAAGCTATTAAAGGATGAATTATCTGATAAACTTCAATGTTTAGGAACCATGAAATTACAACTAGCGATAGCTGCGTAATAATACAAAAAATGACGAAGGCTAATAACAAACGAGCCAAGTCAACTGACCGCGAACCAGTGGTTTCGTTACAGTGATTTGGTCACTCATTTCGTCGCAGTGATTTCGTCACAACGTGAGGGTTTGGGCAAGATGGCTCTGGCGATAGTAAAAATATATTTAGGATCGCCCTTCTCAGCCAATCGGCGTTGCTCGTGGTCAGTTTGTTTGCGGTCAGTTTGCTCGCGGTCAGTTGTCGTGGACCCAATAACAAACGAACTGGCTGCATTTATGTTGCCTACTGCAAGCAGCAGCAATAGTAGGTATTGGAAGCTAATAGCACTTTTACATTACGCTTACTCATTCTTTCCACACAGAGACTCAAAAATAAATTTTGCATTAAAATATTAGTAATGCAACAGTATTTATTAACCATACAGTAGGTTCAGTTTCACTCCAAACATTTTGTATTGTTAAACTGTACAACTATTTTTTGCCTCTGTTGCATCATAACAAGCTCTCAAGCAATCAGGTTTCATTCCCACGGTCCAGCTTGTTTTATCACACTCTCACAAATTATCAAAATTGGCGAAAGGCAGCGATATGTAACCATCTTTACTTCGCACACATTTTGTTTTAAAGTATATACTGTGATAAATACCCGTAAAAAATCCACCAACATGATTAACAAGGCGATGACATTCTGTGTCGTATGTCTTAGGCTGTTTATCATAGTTTTGATTGTGCCCTTAGACTCAAGGATACTGGCTATAGCTTATCATTAAATTCTCAGTGCATAGTCCTCCATGAACTAACTGTACAAACATATTAAAAAAAAAAAACAGTGGAAGCTTTCGAAAAACATGCACGCCGTGAAAGTGAAAGCTGATTGGCGGAGAGGTTACGCCATGTTATGACGCTGCAAAACTACTGAAGAGTTTTTTTTTCACAAGGGAATAAACCTAATGTATAGCGAAAACACACTGTGGTAATACAACACAACAAACAACCTGAAACGGCGTAATTATTTCTCTCCTCAGGACTTGAAATATCCACTTCATTAAAAATCAACCAACGTAAAAATTATTTGAAAATTCCTCAGGTACGCCATAGAGCAGACAATTCACGGGTTTTCTTTTAAAAGTTAATAAGCTATTTCTTGATATAAAATTTAGCTAGACCGGATCTCGGCTTTAAGGGAAATTAGACATCTCTCAAACAGATTGTTTAAAAGGAATGGAGTTAACGCAAGAAAAGACTATCTATACATTACACTTATTTTAGAAACCCGATTGATTTTGCCTGCTATCCTCCTTTTTACAACTTATGGCTCGAATTTCGACTTCTGACTTTAAAACTAGGCAAAGAATTCCATTCTAATTCCCAATTGAGTAATGGAAAGATTTATAATATTCTACAAAAAACGTCCAATTCCTAATCCTGCTTATGCTAAAGCGAATTATACCCTTAAAATATGAAGCCGGAAACTGACTTTATATGGTCTACGGGCCAAGTGATTATTGTGCCGAATAAAATGGTTATTTATTTCAACACGGATAAGTTTATACCAGGAACAATATAAGGAGTTAACCTTTTAAAAAACCCAAACAACTATAACAACTTACCATTCAAAATTTCTTCAATGTTGCTGCTCTTCAGGCCATGCTTTGAGCCACGCTAGCCCAACCAGTTAAATTTTTCCATTAACACATCCGTGAATATACATGAAAGCATTTCGCGGATGCTCTTTTTAGGATCCTTGGAGAAGTAGCGTTGTAAATATGTTACCTAAATAAAAAACGGTCCACTTATTTATATTTAATCTTACTGATAGTTGACGCTCGAACGCAACAAAAATTAACCGGCATACACAGAATCACAGGCTTATACTACCAAACTAGCGAGAATCCGTAGCATTTCAAGTAATTCTTTTATAGCTTAATGTCGAAGTCGACTTGCACTTCTTATAAAGCACCATCTACACTATGCGCAAGGTTTTTGTGTGTTTAACGTGCATACGAACGAGAGCGAATCAAATCACAGTGTCAAGACTGAACCACATTTTCGCCAACCACACGCCCATATTCGGCATTTTTTCGTATAAATTCTACGCTAAGCCAAAGTGCAGCTAATCGCTGCCGAGCGAAAAAAATTTTAAACCTAGTCTCGCTCAAGCGACCGCGCCTGTTCGAACGTAGAGCAACTTCAAGTAACACAATACAACTAAAAAGTGAGCATGCGCTAACTAAAAATTGAAGCAGAGTGTAGACAAGGCTAAAAAACGGCAAAAAAGTCACATTTTTGTTATTTTTATACAACATTGCAAGAACAAAATATATCTTACCAGCTTTTTTTGAGACTCAACACATTCTAGCTGCGTGGATTCCAACTTTTCAAAGACCCTCATTTCGCCCACCGGAAGCGAAAATTCTTCCGGACATCCAATTACCAGAACGGATGCAATCGCAACTGCAGGGCATTGCCCAATCTTGGACAAAATAGCATCCAATTTTTGATGAACGGAATTAATTTCTTGTTTCAATTCTATCCGAGTAATTCGAGTTCGACGAGCTAAAATATTGCAAAATAATAAGGTTTTGTAAAACTCCAAACTTTTTTCTAACATTTTAAATGTTTAGATTTACGTCTACCGCAATTATGGTTCAAATTTTACTATTTTGGTAACTTAATACTTTGCACAAGTCCTTTTTTAGTTTTTACCTCCGCTAACATGCTAGACTAAATTTACAATAAGGGTACCAAAACTCAACAAATTTGCATGAAGATAACCGTACATAACAGTTTTTTTATAAGTCTGGTACTTAAAAAACATAATGAGCAGAATTTGACTCGCTCAATATTCGCAGTACGGTAAGTTATTTCTAGCAAGTATTTTATGCTCAATCGAAAAAAATTAATATACGAATGTTGTTTTTTTTTGCATTATTTCTGGTTCTTTTTGAAAAATTCTTAAATTAAAAGTACACTGCATATGTTACTCTTAGTCACTCCAATATGCTATTGCACGTAGCCACAAGCCTTGTTTAAATAGCCCAAAATTATCGTCTTTCTCCGCGTTTAATTTTATTTTAGATATCTCACAAAGATATTACAACGATAAAAAAATTGATCATTTTGGAAATCGCGAATTAACATATTAAAAAATATGCAAAACATACAGTAAAAAAAGAAATTATGGCAGCGGTATGCAGCTTCGCCGAGCATGAAGTCGCGCAAAGCTTAACAGTACCATATTATTGAGTAGTGAGCGCCTTAATCGTTAGGGCTACATCCAAAATTCCACAGAAAACAGTATCGTACCTTCCCTGCATAACGAAACCAGTTTTTCATCATGATCATCTTGGTTAGAAGAAGAACTAAAGCAATTTCGTTCGCTTTTTCCTTCAGCTTCCGCCAGTACAGGTACTTCATCAATTTGAAAATTTTCTGAAACAATCAGAAGCTGATTTCAGTCAAACGGATCTATACAAAAAGTCGACCGCGTGGCCAAGAGTGGAAAGGCTACGGTTTTTTAAACCCCCACCCTGGTCACGTTGTTGCCACATTGGATAGAACGTTTTACGATGATTATCTCTGGTTTAGAACAATCAGCAAATTTAGTGGGCAAGATATCGAAGAAATCCACAGGAGCATTGGACCATCGAAAATCCCTTATGCAAGTGCGGATTTCTCCGAGCACCTAAATTACTGCTTACCGCAACGAACAATGTGCGGATTGTGCAGGACAATAAACATGCAGCAACTACAAATATCAACGAAAAGGAGCAAAATCTACCTGTTTGCTCATTATTGATGATAAAATAGTAAGCATTTTTAAGATCTGGAAGATAGGGCTGATAGCTCTTTCCATGCCTTATCACAAGACAGCCTTGCACAACCCAAAGGGACTTACAACTTAAGAGATCTCTCCATTAAATTTATCTGCAATGTGATTCCCAACCTCAAGAGTTTTTACACTTTCCAGTATAGCAGGAATTTGCGGTACTTTTGGAGTACCAAGTGGCGTGAGTCTTGGGAGGTCAACTTTCAAATATTAGAACTAGAAGAACCTTGCTCCTCATCAGACTCCACCAGTCTTCTCGGTTTTTTAGCAACAAAAACAACCGTACTTTTAGCCAATTACTACAAACAGCAATTCACATGATACGCCATAGGCTATGCAAATGGATGTAAAATAAATTTTATATTTTAATCAATAGCACGTTTCCTCATTTTATGAATAGCAATTTTTTCATTATTCTTAAAAATTGCTGACTTTTCAAAAATTTGTATGACACCGCATTACCGCTACCATTTTTTTTCTGCTACAATAGCTGGTTGTTATTGCAATTAACTTCGCACTAAACCGAATTTTTTTCAGTAGTTTCTGGATGATATTTTAGCTATCTAATTCTCTCTTGGCATACCTAAAGATTGAAGTATCTCGAAGTGTCGTCAATACTTCAGTTTGTACGTGCTTTTGAACAATTAATCATCTCGACAAATTTACCATTGTTGACAAAAAGAAGAAAGGATGCCTTCTCATTTGAATCAACAATTGAAAATTAACTGAACCCTTTTTGAACAAATGTATTGCTAAATCTTCCAACGAAAAACATTTGCTTAATTGAAGAAACAGCAAATTAAGCATACGAGCTTTTGATGCACCACAAAAAGAAATACCTTTAAAAGCAACCATCTCATAAAAATGCATATGTTTGCAACACTAAACTTTTTTTGTCTCCACTAATGAAACAGCCATAAATAGTGTATGCAGTAAAAACCTGGCAGCACAACCAATATGAAAATTGGTAAAAGTGGTTATTACTGATATGTAATGTATTCCCAAAACGCAACGTGGGATACAAAATGCTTCCAGAAATTTTAGCGTGCAAGTTTAATATTGCCATTTATCTCAACAGAATCGCCTAGTTCCTTAATTTTCTAAGTCGTCAAGCTAACTAATTTTTTTAAAAACAATTATTGAGTTTCTTGAGTGACCACAAAGCAGTTTTGGAATAACTTATTTAAAAGATTTTGTAAACCAAGGATAGCCAACTTAAGGCCGACAAACCCTTAGAAGCAGCCCGGAATATTGGTAGTAGGCTTTCATTTTGACCAAAATATCAAGTACCGTAGTTTCCTGGCGCGTTATAACTATAAACAGTCCAGTTGAAAACCAACATGGACATTAAATTATCAAGAGCAATCATTAAGTGGCACCAAGTTTGGAAACACAAGGCAATTTCACAAAAAGGTTCTTTTTGCTCAAACGTACGAAGCAACGTTATTGTGAGCATAAAAATACAATTAAACACATGCAATTCGCCAACATACTTGTTATGGCGTTTTGATGCAGATCGTTTCACTATCATATCGTCATCTGAAACACATGTTGTGTTTACATCCGTTTTGTCTTCAGCTTCACGTAATTTTATCATCCCCTTGGCCAAGTCACCTTGAAAAAAAAATTAGTTAAAAGCAACAAGGGAAGACTACACAGAAGATAAACCATTTGACACAATACATAAGTAAAGTTTTAAAATGAAGCTACCAGAAAGAGCAATTGTACAATGAATAGATATATATGTTTTGCGGTCCGTGACATCCTGACGCGAGACAACTCACCCCCAGAATCCTGACGCCAGGGACATTCTGACGCTCGGGACATCCTTACGCCAAAAGCTCGAAACTTTCGCGCTCCACTTTTTTTCTTTCTTTTCTCCTTTCCGCGCTACGAATTTTTTCTCAAAACGATTAACGTTCGGTTATTGTGACGTAAGTATAATAAATTCCGTTAATTGCAAACTTTATAAAAATCTCTATTTTGCAGAAACAACTCAAAAGCGAGTTGTATATTTTCGCTAAAATAACCACGATACAATCGAAAGCCAAGTTAGCAAATCTGTAAAAATGCTGGCGATAAGTTTCAAACGATAACCGAATGCCGCGATTGAAAATAATATACTTTGCTATTATTAAACGACCACGTAGATAATTCATAATAATCTATGAGTTAATTTATAGAGAAAAATGCTGTAATTTATAGAGAAAAAAGCTGACAGGCGGCATTATCTTTACTTTTTGTGGTAAACAAAATCATAATTATGTGTAATCGTTTTACAGTTTTGCTACAATTTAAAGTGGTTTAAAGTTTTGCGAGAATTTAAAGTTCAACCTTTTTATTATTACATTGCAATCACCTTGTATTACGCAAGTTTCAGATATATTGTGTTTCTCAAATTGCCTCAAATATATTGTGTTTCTGATTAAAAAAGCAAAGTATGAGACATAAACGGAAAAGATTTAAGCTAATCGAAATTAGCGCCTTGTTAATGATCGAATTTTTCGATTAGCAACTTGTTATTGTTCGAATTCTTCGATTTTGCGAGCGAAGAAATTGCAATTTGGTATGCTGATACGAAGCGTGTGAACGTGTTGTTTCGTCCTTTGAAGTCATTCAAAGTAAAAAATGCGATTGCAAAAACTAACAGCCCATTAATTGAGGTTAAAACTAAATAAACCACCCGTTGGGATATTGATTAATTGGATGATCACAAATTATTGTATTTTTAATCTATTTCATTCTTGGCCGTCATTTCAACTCTTAATTTTGAACGTTGTGTGTAGGCAAACTATTGCAAATATAAAACTAACAATTTTTTTATGAAAATGCTCGTTAATGTGGTTATCCAATAATAATAGGCAAAAATAACAAATTTTAATCGCTGCATTAATTGATTTCGATTTGCGGTACTTGACTTCGAACTATATTTTTAATATTTTCGTTAACATACAATTTGTTTTAGAGCATTTTTCTCTATAAATTAACCACACAGATTATTATGAATTATCTACGTGGTCGTTTAATAATAGCAAAGTATATTATTTTCAATCGCGGCATTCGGTTATCGTTTGAAACTTATCGCCAGCATTTTTACAGATATGCTAACTTGGCTTTCGATTGTATCATGGTTATTTTAGCGAAAATACAACTCGCTTTTGAGTTGTTTCTGCAAAATAGAGATTTTTATAAAGTTTGCAATTAACGGAATTTATTATACTAACGTCACAATAACCGAACGTTAATCGTTTTGAGAAAAAATTCGTAGCGCGGAAAGGAGAAAAAAAAGAAAAAAAGCGAAGCGCGAAAGTTTCGAGCTTTTGGCGTAAGGATGTCCCAAGCGTCAGAATGTCCCTGGCGTCAAGATGTCCCTGGCGTCAGGATTCTGGGGGTGAGTTGTCTCGCGTCAGGATGTCCTGCTTCGAAGACAACTGACCGCAAACAAACTGACTGCGTACAACGCCGATTGGCTGAAAAGGGCGATCCTAAATATATTTTTACTATCCCCAGAGCCATCTTGCCCAAACCCTCACGTTGTGACAAAATCACTGCGACGAAATCAGTGACGAAACCAATGCAACGAAATCGTCGCTTCGCGGCCAGTTGGTCGCGGTCAGTTGACTTGGCTCGGCATACACAAACACGGAAAATAATTATTAGCTACTGTTAACAACAAATGTTACTGGAAGTTAGCGTATTTAACACAATTTACATCAATTGCTTAACAAAAAAACTTTATTGGAAGAAATAGAAAATAAGTCACAAAAATTTAAATGAGGTGAAGCACAGCTAAAAGTAAGACCAAAATCCAAAAGTTAAAAAAGCTTTCAAAACATAACCTTATTGGTTTTCAGTTTTCGACAACTTATAGTTCAGAGATATTATTTTATTTGAAAAATAAAAACATTTTGCTTAAAGAGTCGCCAATCAAAAATCTAATTTTTCGCAATTTGAGGTTTTGCCTAGTTTTTGTGAGCATTTCTTTTCCACTGCTGACCTACTGCTAAAGGCTTGCATTCCTTGCAACCATATGCTTGCAAAATATTTATTACTTTACAATACCGTATAGATAATTTTGGAAAACTAAATTGTAAGTAGCGACATTGCAAAGAATATGCAATTTTGTTCTGAACTTTGAAATTCATTATCTGAAAAACGATAGAGGTAAAAAACTGAATTCGTGGAACAACATGTTTTAGATGCTTCTTTAGCTTATCTTTCTAGCATAATCTTAACTAGATAGTTCAATCTAAAATAACCCTAAATGTATTCAGTAAAAATCACTTGAAGTCATAACCTTAAAGTCTTAAACAATATCAAACATGATAATCGGTGCATTTTCTGTCTTGAGATAATCCATAAGATATTAATTAAATATCAATATTGTAAAACTGCTCTTACTTGTTTCATATATCACTTGAACTGTGTATGTTTTCCACTGTGAAGATGATTTATGATATCGAACGCAGATCTTTCTTGCTCTATGACTAGCAACATTAGGCCAGTAGCACTTTGTAATGTCCTTATCATTAAATAATCAATTTTTCGGGACTAGTTCCACTTCATTTAGGCATGGAAAAGATTCCACAACAAAGACTTTTTTAAAACCTAATTTACTAACATCGTGCGTATCGTCATTCATTGCAACTAGATTACAGATACTCCAACTTCAAAAACTCCTGCAAAACTGAAGTACAGCAATAAGAAATGTCAATCACACACCCTAAATGTCTAAAACATTTTGAATTTTGAAAAATACGGTTGTTCAAACACTGGAAAAAGTTTAGTTATTTGCACAATTGTAGTTACAAGTTACATGAGGACCAGAAGCAAATCACTGGCAATCGTATTCGATTTGCATCGACTCCATCCTACTTAACGCAGCTATTACGTAGATATTCTCTTTAAACACAATGTAAGGGCCTATCTGATTTTATTTTTTAGCGGCAACCCGGACAACTAGCTGCAGTGTTGCTTTATGATAGAACTGGGATGACATCACCAATGTCATTAACATCAAAGTTGCAAATAAAAGTTAAAATCATGGTGGCCCACACCTTGCGTTGATGTAGAATAATTCTAGAACAGCTAGGTTTAAAAGAGGATTGCAGGCAAAATTAATGGAGGTATCAAAAGTTAGGACAATCGCATTAGATTAGATTGGTGTTGACCCCAATCTTTTTAGACTCAGCCGTTTCAGAGATATTGTACTTCAAACGCGACCTAACATCTCCTGTTTCTTGATAATCTTATTGGCAACACCGACGTTAATAAACCATTAAATTCCAAATTTTGATTTTTTGAATATTTTTCATGTAAATTTTTTCACTCTGCCTACTGAACACATAACAGATGAAAAAAATCTCAAAAATTGTATATCTTTGTTTGTTTATTGAAAAGTATGTTGGTACCTTATTAGAGTCTATAGTAGGCACAGATGGCATTATATTAGCTTAATCAATTAAGAAATTCAAATAGTCAAAATACAACTAAATTTACATAAACTACAATGACATATGCAATAGTTTTTGATAAGGGGGCAGTCAAGAGGAATCATATTAATGTTGACTTCATAATTTAATTTTTGACGTCATAGTAAAATGCGTAATTTTTTTAAAACGTTTTCCATCACCATCAATTATGGAGAAAGTATACATTTTTGGATAGCTGGATTTTTAGCCTCAGTCTATGGCTTAAGATAATGAGAATTTGCCTCAATTTTTGTGAGCCAAGTCAACTGACCGCGACAAACTGACTGCAAACAAACTGACCGCGAAGCAATGATTTTGTTACATCATTTCGACTCTGATTTCGTCGCAGTGATTTTGTCACAAAGTGAGGGTTTGGGCAAGATGGCTCTGGGGATAGTAAAAATATATTTAGGATCGCCCTTCTCCACCAATCGATGTTCTTTGCGGTCAGTTTGTTTGCGGTCAGTTGTCGTGGACCCAATCTTTGGTCTTTTGAGAAAACTTGAAATATTTTTAGATTGTAAGTCATTGTTTCTTTTCCTAAAGCTATATGCTCTTGTACTGAAGGTGAAAGACACCAATTTAGTTTTAGTTTGTAATCATAAAAACGAAAATTGGAAAGCAATATACATGTTGTCAAGCAGTACAGAGTACAGTTTATCAATGTTCTTACGCATAAAGTCAAATTAAGAAAGTTCAAGTCACATCATAATGCATCAAATAAACAAAACCTGACACAGAAGCTACACATTCAAATAAACATTAGATTTGGCGCTAAAACCAGTAACTATGTTCCTAAAAAATTAAGTATGCAAAGAATTTTTTTTACTTTACAAAGAATTTTGCAATGTATAAGTAAGCCTATGCGAATGATAACAAATTATTCGATTGTAACTGGTCACCTACAACAGTTAAGAATATTTGCCTCTTTGCAAATCTACCAAAAAAACAATCGAATAAGTAAGTGAAGTCCAAAAAATCATCACCAACTGATGCTACACCTTTCATCAACAGACATCTAGAAATATCCATAGGTGGGCAAGTTAATGCAAAACGTTAGCTTCGTTAACCACTAGTCCATTAACAAACCTCACACCTCTGTTAACGTTAATCCGTAATTTTCAGCTTTAATTAACGGAAGTTAATACAGTCCGTTAATTCGTTAATATTTTGCCTGTAATTTACATTTCTTTTCATTCACTCGCTTGTAGAATATGCATTGACGCTGTTAAGCTGATTGTAAAGAAATATTTAATATTATGGTGGTCTTTCGGTGTTAGAACGTTACATTTTACAGTCCAATCTAATTTCAAGATAAAAATAAGTTCAAATGCACCAACGAAGCTGCGATCGAAAAATTTTTGGAAATTGCAAACAGCGATATAATTAATTGACCTATGAGGCTCCAGCTTATTATTTGCCACAAACAATAGCTCCCTTCTTAGCTTTTTCTATAAAACTTGTGCTAATACGCAACAAGTGTCACCAGTGCAAACTGGCTTGTACCGGTACGATGAATGAATGATGCAAGATATTAACAATAAAACCTTAATGGAAGTTAACATGAAAAAACTTTTTAACGGATTAACAAGTTAAAGAAAAAGTTAGTTTCATTATTCACGGATTAACGATTAATGGACTAGTGCCCACCTATGGAAATATCTGATAGTGGAAATTGAACTCTATTGCCATAGGCAATAATTCCAAAAATGGTTTCAAATATTTTACATCAATAACTGATAATGATACATTTAGAAGTATTCCATTACCTTTTAAGTTTTTGCGGAATTTTAAGCATATAGCCTATCCTTTTATGACGTATATCATGACATGTTTGATTAACCCCATCCTATATACGACGGATGCCATCGAAGTCATCCCACGAACAAGTCGACCCACCTAACCCTAACCCCAAGGTAGCATTAAACCTAACTCAACCCTAACCCCAAGGTAGCGTTAATTCTAACTCTAACTTAAGATGATTGCCCTAACTCTAAACGGTGCTAACCCTAACCCCAATCTTAACTAAACCCCTTGAGCAAGGCGCTAACTTTAATTTCGGATATAAGCTCACTACGGCGGTATTTTGGGTCGACTTTGGTGGTTACCACCCTAATGCGGTACAGCAATATCACCATATCAGATATTTACTTTCGCCAAACCAATTTTTGCCATTTAATCATTACTTAAGTATCTACAACGGTTAGCCTACTCCTGATTCTACACGACTAAACTAGTAGGTTTTTAACATAAATTTAACTATAATAATTTCTTACCTATCTTTTTGAGAATTGCAACTACTGTAGGCCTAATCATTTTTCTATCTTCTGTAAGTATAACTGTATCTAAAACTGAAACTGAGCAAAATTTCACTCTAACACGTGGCAAGCAGTACATTCAGCTGTCACGTGGCAAGCGGTAACAGAGTAATTCAGCTATCTAATCTCCATTGTTATGTAAACAAGTACCGGTATAGCACGTCGAAGAGTTGAATCATTAGATAATACAATTTTAAACTAATTTTGCCACGATGCTTTCAGATTTGCCTGTAGAATACACCAGAAAAACGCGTGTTGATATGTTGTAACCTCGGTATTTATCGTTTTGGTCCAGTTTTAATTTCAAAATTCGGTGTTCTAGACTTTGCCTGATTATGGCGGCGAAAACGTTAACGTTGATCAGCCTCAGTGTTGCCAATAAAAATTGTCAAAAAACGGGGGATGGGACGGCTGAGTCCAAAAGAATGAGGTCAATGTCAATCCTAATGCGATTATCCTAATTGTTGTTTGAAAACACAGACACGCAGTTTGTGCGACGGTTTTCGTGCCAATGTTTACACAAAAAACACGAGAATATAAAAAAATTTATTTATTGCTATTTTGTCTGAAAATGTTTTTTTCATAGATTCCCAGGAGCAACCTAAGAGTAAAATTGCATAAGTTTGATGTTAGAAAAACTTTTTCGAGCCAAAAAAAGTTTGTGAAACTGGTGTCAATTAAAACGTAAAAAACACGTAAAATACACGTGTATCAATGGCACAAATAAATACCATACTTTAAAAATAGCAATCTTGAATATGGCAGATACAAATTACGTGTGAGAGGTCCAAACGTTGTTTGAAATACTGGCATGCAGTTTGTGCGACGGCTTCCGTGCCAATGTACACATAAAAAACACGAGAAAAACCCGAGTTTCATTTATTGCTTATTTGTTCGAAAATGTTTTTATAGATCCAAGCGCCAACCTAACTGTAAAATTACATAAGTTCAATGTTGGAACAACGTTTTTCCGTCTAAAAAAGTTCGTGAAACTGGTGTCAATTGAAACGTAAAAAACACGAGAAAAACCCGAGTTTCATTTATTGCTATTTGTTCGAAAATGTTTTTATAGATTCCAAGCGCCAACCTAACTGTAAAATTGCATAAGTTCAATGTTGGAACAACGTTTTTCTGTCCAAAAAAGTTCGTGAAACTGGTGTCAATTGAAACGTAAAAAACACGAGAAAAACCCGAGTTTCATTTATTGCTATTTGTTCGAAAACGTTTTTATAGATTCCAAGCGCCAACCTAACTGTAAAATTGCATAAGTTCAATGTTGGAACAACGTTTTTCTGTCTAAAAAAGTTCGTGAAACTGGTGTCAATTGAAACGTAAAAAACACGAGAAAAACCCGAGTTTCATTTATTGCTATTTGTTCGAAAATGTTTTTATAGATTCCAAGCGCCAACCTAACTGTAAAATTGCATAAGTTCAATGTTGGAACAACGTTTTTCTGTCCAAAAAAGTTCGTGAAACTGGTGTCAATTGAAACGTAAAAAACACGAGAAAAACCCGAGTTTCATTTATTGCTTTTGTGTTTAAAATTTTTTTTATAGATTCTAAGGGCCAACCTAAGAGTAAAATTGCATAAGTTCAATGTTAAAACAACGTTTTTCTGTCCACAAAAGTTCGTGAAACTGGTGTCAATTGAAACGTAAAAAACACGCAAAATACACGTGTAACTTGAATTAAACGGTAAAAAATTTTTTTCAGAAATTTCGCTTAAAAGTTTAGTAAAAAGAAATGGGAAAACAAAATTGTTCGAAAAATGCACTAAAAAAACAATTGAACAACTTTACATGCAACTGGTGTAAAATACGTGTAAAATTGGTGTTTGAAGCACGGACACGAGTTACCCGACAATTCTCCCACTTTGACACGTGTTTTACACGACCCCATGTTTATGGGGTACTAGCCTTGCGAGACAGAAAGAGTACAACCAGCAAACTAGGCGATGGCTGCTTTCTTCAACCTCCCGCCAAGAACTGGGCAGCCACCTGAAGCGTATGCAACACCACTGGGAAGGGGGCGAATCCTTCCGCGCGCGGAAATGAACAACCATACAGTCCACGACAACTTTGGTAGCCCCCCACTACTGTCCCCGGACGATTTTGTTTTGAGATCCAGTAACAACGTAACAGGCACGAGTGGTTTGACACTGCCGAAATTTTGGGATGGGGACGCGGACCTTTATTTCTCGACAATCGAGACATTTAGAGTTAGGGGGATTAATAGCGAGCAGTCAAAACTTGATAGCCTGTTAGCCGCACTTGATATCCGGCATTTTCGGTTTTTGGAACACGTGCTTCCAGATTTAAACGCTCAAAACGCGTACAGCAAAACCAAAAGCGTTTTGCTACAGCATTTCACGCCGTCCAGCGATGACAAGCTAGAGCGATTATTAAATGGGAGTAGATTGAGTGATAGGACGTCTCCGTCTAGGCTACTGGCTGAAATGCGTTCGTTATTAGGCGAGAGTGGTTCACAGGATAGGCTTTTGCGTAAGTTGTTTTTAGATCGCTTGCCTGCAGGCTTTCGCCGCATTATTGCCTCGCACCCGGTCGAGGATTTAGATCAGTTGGCTAAAATTGCAGATCAAGTCATGGAGGAGAACCGTAAATGTACATCAGGTTTTGGTGATGGACCCGAATATAATGATTACGCATCATCAATTGGCACCTCTAATGTCAGTCTATCAACATTGCACGATACTGTCACAGACCTTGCACAGACTGTCACCTCACTCACACACTCTCTCCAGTCCATGCCACACACACCACATAATTTTCCAAACACTAGGGATAACAATGCCACGACCACTTCTTTCTCCCAACGTTCACCAGTTGCAAGAGACACCTCGCCATCTCGCTCTTCCACTTCTGTGAGACTCCGATCGTTTTCTCCTTCCCCGTCGAGTTCTGGACATTCGCGTTCCTGGAGCCCACGAAGGCGGCCAGCTTGGGGTGATCGCCCACTGCAATCGTCAACACCCGCACCTAGCCTCAATTCTCGCCCTTCGAAACTACATCCCCAATCATCGATCTGTCACATTCACCGAAAATATGGCGATCAAGCCAGACATTGCGCAGGCAACTGCAATTGGAGAGTTATCAACCGGAATGCATTTCACAACCCCAATAATCCACACATCAGCATCATCACTGGGGAAACTCACCCATGGATCGTCCATGACCCCAACACTAACATTGCGTTCATCATTGACACCGGAAGCAGGGATTCTATCATACCATGCCAGCGATCAGCAGATGATCCAAGAACTTCTGGCTATCTTTCTGCCGCCAACGGTAGTCAAATAGCCACATACGAAAGGGTTACTCTGCGCATGACTTTGGGATTGCCCGCCGAATTTTCTTGGGATTTTCTTAAGGCAGCTACTTCTCATGCCATCATTGGCTTGGACTTTTTGGAGCACTTCCAAATTTCGCTGAACCCACACAGACGCTTGATGATCCTTCCAGAGATGCATGAGAAGACAAGCACTCCAAGCACAACCTCTACCAAACTCACCGAACACAAGGCAATTGCTGAGCTGCATCGACCGATCCCCACAGCCCAAACTGTATCCTCTTTGGAAAACCTATTCTCACAATACCCATCAGTTTTCGAGGTCGACAACTTTCATCGCCTCACCAGACACCAAACACTTCATCACATTCGGACAGTAGGACCACCCGTTTGCTCCAAAGTTCGCCGCTTGAGCCCTGAGAAACTTGACGTTTTAAAATCAGAGCTCCAACAGTTGCTCGATCTGGGAGTAATTGAACCAACTGAGTCTCCATATGCATCCCCAGTGCACTTGGTACCAAAGAAGAATCCCGGAGAATTTCGCATCACCGGTGATTTTCGTTTGTTGAACGAGCAGACGATCACCGACAAATACTCAATTCCTCTTTTGACAGATTTCATTGGGATGTTGGCTGGATCAACTGTCTTTACTACTCTGGACCTCTACAAGTCATATCATCAGATTCGAATTGCTCCCGAAGACGTTCACAAGACCGCTATGATCACTCCTCTTGGAAATTACGCTTTCAAACGTTTAGCTATGGGTCTTAAGTCAGCTGGTAACACCTTTTGCCGATTTATGCATGAAGTGCTAAGGGGGGTGCCCAATTGCTTCGTCTACATCGATGATATCATGATCTTTTCTGAGTCCGAGGAAGATCATTGGAAACATCTTTCAGAGGTTTTCAACCGCTTAGAGCATTTCGGCTGTGACTGCCGTGATTTCTTTCTTTTACTCCGCTTTAGTCTTTTGTTCGAAAATTGGAAACACTGCGTAGTGCATTGTGGGTAAATGAAGTTTTTTGGTCATTCTAGGCTAAAACTAAGTTAGGTGTGTTGATATTTTTGTATTGATTGGTTTTGAGTAACGTAAAAGAAGTTTTAAGTTGAATTTATGGATAATTTGGAGTTACTATTTAATATTCTTGGATTTACTATGACATTGGATCTTCTGTATTGCTGATTATTTATGATTAGGAACGACACCGACAATATTGGTAAGATGCCTTAAAATTTGAGTACATTGCTATAAATTGTGATTTGATGTTTACTGTAGGCTACTGTAGTGTACGTACAAAACTTCTTAAAGTAACACAAAGTAAAACTTACCTGTCTTGATAATCTTCTTGCTTCTAGCCTTGAAACTGTTGTTCTTTATGAGTGTGGTTCTGTACGTAATTGCCTTTTTGTTGCTGAATTGTTTCGTTGGCTCAAAAGCAGACTGCTGATACTGTACTGCATTATGTTCAGCGTAATCACTTTTGCTCTGATTTCTTTGTGTAAATGTCTGATTAGCATGGTCTGGTGCTACAAGTGGTATTATATTGTCCCAGTGGTGTTTGATTAGCCTAAATAGTAGCCACAGTGTGTTATTTTATTACAGTTTGGATTTCATCTGGGACTTCGGATTGCAGATTTTAACCAGATTATTGCCCTCCCTGCATATAGGTGACAAGCAGGTAGATGCTTAATATGTTATAACTTATGTTGTACACGTTGGGAGCTAGCTGGCGAAGCTAGTTTGCTATAAGTTACTGGTGGAGTGGTTTATTATTATTATTATTCTATGTCTGTGTAATGTAAATTTGTTGCCGAACTGCTTATTATAGCTAATATTTAAATTACTAAAAAGCTTGGCTTGGTGATCAGCCTATCATACGGTTGATCTTAATTCACTAGAAGTAAACTGGATTATTGACTGATTGTATTGGAATTTGCTAGCCTAATACTTGGTGTGCCTAGGTTTTGTTCAGAATGCGTTGCTAAAATTTCTGTAACTGTTTTTACAGTTACCGTCATCATTGTCGTCTGCAAATAAATCAATCCCTTTCCTAAATTTGGTGGTTTTGGAGGAAACTGATTGTAAGATTGACGGCGTGACGCGTAACACTTCAACCTATACTGCACATATCAAGTTGCAGTAACATCGGCCTCATATTGAATAAGGACAAATGCGTTTTTGCTGTGACAGAGGTGGATTTTTTGGGACACAGGGTTGACTCCCAAGGCGTACGCCCGTTGGAGACCAAAGTTTCCGCCATTCGCGACTTTCCCAAACCTAGGACAGTGAAGGACCTTCGCAAATTTCTTGGGGCCATCAACTTCTATCGCTCTTTCATACCCAACGCAGGTGGGATTTTGCAGCCACTGGATTCGCTTTTGACCCCGGGAAAAGGGACCAAAAAGCCCGTACAATGGAGCACGACCGCTGATGTGGCCTTCCACGCTGCGAAGTCATCCCTTGCACAAGCTGCCAGCCTTGCCTTTCCCATCTCTGGAGCGAGGATTTCCCTTATGACAGACGCATCCGATGTAGCTGTAGGGGCTACATTGCAACAGGAAATCGATGGTCATCAACAACCATTGGGATTTTTCTCCAAGTCTCTATCCCGTGCCCAAAGAAACTATTCCACATTCGATCGAGAACTACTGGCCATGTACCTTTCTCTCAAGCACTTTCGCTACTTTCTGGAAGGCCGCCCTTTCACTATTTACACAGACCATGCTCCACTCACTCACGCCATTTCCTCTCCTCTTAAGGATGCACCAGGACGACGCCTTCGCCAGCTCCAATTCATTTCGGGGTTCACTACGGACATTCAGCATGTAAAAGGCACAGATAATGTTGTCGCCGACCTTCTTAGTCGCCCTACAGAGGTGAACGCCCTTTTCAAAGGATATCAAGGGATAGATCTGGAACTTCTGGCCCGGGAGCAACTTCAGGACCCAAAAGTGCTTGAGCTTCGCCGCTCTAACACAACATCGCTACGCCTCAAAGAACACACTGTACCAGACTCCGACTCTCCTTTGCTACTTGACACTTCTCTGTCCATCCCCAGAGTCATTGTGCCATACAACCTTAGGAAACATGTTTTCGACGCTGTACACTCTCTTTCGCACCCGGGAATAAGAGCTTCGAGACAACTGATCAGCGAACGATTCGTCTGGGAAGGGATGCAAAAGGATATAGCTGAATTTACTAGAGCCTGTGTCCCTTGTCAACAGTCCAAGATCCACCGTCACAACTCTGCCCCACTGCAATCGTTTCTACAACCAGACTCGCGATTTTCAGCAATACACTGTGACTTGGTGGGTCCCCTTCCAGAAAGCTGTGGCCACGCTTACCTACTCACCATTATAGACCGATTTACGAGGCACCTCGAATGCATCCCTCTCCGCGAAATAACTGCCAAAGCGTGTGCCGACGCTTTTGTCCTCAACTGGGTGGCCCGCTTTGGTTGTCCACAAATCATGACTTGTGATAGAGGAGTCCAGTTCACCAGTCACCTTTGGGAAGAGCTGTGCAAGTTTCTAGGCTGCAAACTAGTCCACACTACAGCCTTCCATCCTGAGAGCAATGGGTTTTTGGAACGCCAGCATCGAACTTTGAAGGCCGCTCTCAAAGCTCAAGAAAACTCTCGCGATTGGTTTTCCAATTTGGGGTTTGTCCTTCTGGGCATACGCTCTTCTCCCAAATCTGACTTCGAGGTTTCCTCTGCTCAGCTTTGTTTGGGAACTTCTCTACAACTGCCAGGGCAATTCTTTGAGCCCTCTTCCGAGACCCCTCGAACCGAATACTGCGCTCAACTTTGCCAGTTTATGTCAACCCTAAGAGCTCCGCCCCCTCACCATCATGGCACACCACGTTCGTACGTCGAAAAAGCACTCCAGACCTGCACACACGTCTTTGTCAAGAATGACACTGCCCGCTCCTCG
Organism: Trididemnum nubilum; assembly: GCA_963965965.1. Taxonomy (NCBI): domain Eukaryota; kingdom Metazoa; phylum Chordata; class Ascidiacea; order Aplousobranchia; family Didemnidae; genus Trididemnum; species Trididemnum nubilum. Next base: position 611,965 of record OZ014487.1, on the reverse strand, counting down.
TTTGATCGACCTTACAAAGGCCCATACAGGGTGCTGAACAAAGGGGACAAATTTTTCACTCTTGATTTGTTCACTCGCAGAGATGTTGTTTCCATTGACCGACTGCGAGCTGCTCATCTTCTCACACCCGACAAAGAACCCGAAACACAGCAGCCTGTTGAAGGACGTTCTCATCCACTTCCAATACAGCCATCCCAGCCAGAAGCATTTTTCCACTCTTACGATGAACAACCCAAGTCTATCTTGCGAACTCGTCATGGACGTATAATTCACAAACCAAAACGGTACGTACACTTTCTTCTTCCCACACACTAGGAGAGGGGTCCTCACCTCCCCCGTGTCTCACCGGGGAAAGAATAGTGAGATCGCCCATTGCAGAGCAGAGTGTGTCGTAAAAGGCGACTTCAAATTGCTCAGCCCTTCTTACGCTACTTTTTTTTCACACCACGTCTAAAGCATAAAATGCTAAAACTTCCAAAGCAGACGTGAGTGCATATGGGTTTTCGGCTGCTCTCTAAGATGTGGAGCAATTTTGGGGGGATTTCGATCATTTGCTTGCATGGAGTGACGATGCTCGCCTGGCCAGCTGCATTGCCGCCTGCAGATGTTTCGAAAATCACGTTTTGTTTCACAGAACGTACGCAAAGCGGTAGGAGCTCGAGATCCTCGTCGCATTTGCTTGTCTTTTCGGTAGCTCAGAAGGATTACACCTACACACTTCAATTGCAAGACACAATACATTTTCACATCACCTAAGCATTTCAAAGCTAGGGCACTCACATTGCTGGACACACATCGCAGACATTACACTTACACGATATACACGTACAACTTTTTTTTTCCTAACCTCCGTTTGAGTGTTTGTTCACGCAGGGAACTGATTTTGCTTGTTGCTAAAAGTTTGTTTCGTCGTTAATTTAGAGATAGTTTTGCTCCTTGCATGTCTTTTTGTTTACTAAGTTGGTTGTTATAAAAGTCCGTGATTACAATAGTCAGGTGTTTGTAACTTTCGTTTGTTCAATCATCGTTGCAGGTTCGTAAATTTCAGCCACGATCTAACCTAGCGTTTGTCTCGCTGGACGCAAAATTCGGCCTTTTGAGGGGGGGAGATGAGTTTTTTTTCAATCGATTTTTTCACAGGGATTGCGGCACCCTATTTCGCATATCGGAGGACTTTCACGTCCTGCTTTTGGACCTTTCTCTGCACCTTGCAGCGCGTGGAGATTACCACACCACTCGCTCCTGGAATGGATTTGGTGGACATTAATTGTTCGACGTTCCCCGTTGACATTCCAGCATTGAACGCTTTTGTGAACTGAACATTGAACGATTTTGCATTTCAGCAATGCATATATTTGAACTTTGATGAGTATACGTTTCCCATCGTTGCGCGGAACGGCGCACTGAATCGTGCTGAACTACTTGAACATTTTGTTTGCGAAGACCTTTTGTTACTGACGACGTTTTTGTTTGCCATTTTGAACTACTGCATTTTGTTTTTCACATCGCACGCTCCAGCCGCCAGCTTCTCCAGCACCTCCATGCAAAAGCTAACTGCCTAGCCCCTGCTGGCTCAGCCGCCATCCCCGTCCATCTTCACCCCCGCCCGAGCGTCACAGTTGAGGCCCACTCGTTCCTCAAACCCGTGCTACGCTACTGCATCACTCCCATCCCACCTTTTTCATTCTCGTCTAAAACGCGCATGTTCCCAGTCCTTCGGACTTGGCCCACGCGCATTTTGGAGGGGGGCCTTGTAGCGATAGCACGTTTTGCCGCTTCCATAAATTGCACCATTGTTTCTCAATTACAGCGCACCAATCAAATTTGCCCATTCTTTTTATCACTGTGACGCTCTTGTCAAGTTGACGTAACAATGATATACAATGGCGGTTGGTATATAAAGCTGGAGCGAGCCGTCATTTACTCCCTTACTCAGATAGTCAGAGAAACAAAATTCGTATGCAGTGTTGATTACGAATAAATGAGCGGTGAAAACTTATCCGTCTGTTCGACGTTTAGCTAAAATATATAGAGCCGCTAAAAGGTGGTCTCCAAAAAAAAAAAAAAAAGGTCACCAAAATTGAGAGTAATTTTTCGGCCGGATTCGTTACGTTTAGGCTGGTGGGGGGGGATGCATCCCGAAATGGAGCCGAATTATTCGAAATAGAGGCTGATTTTTCGGCCAAAATCGCAACTTTTAGGCTGGTGGGGGGGGATGCATCCCCCCCCTAAATCCGCCACTGGGAAAGAGGTTCTGTTGAGCAAAACATGAAACCCACCTTAGGGCGCTTGATTTTAGACGGCGAATTTATTTTGCGTGTTTTAGAAACTTTGTGGTATATTCAAAGTATTCTGCTGCAGTTTCTTTCCATGTGCACTCGACGAAACTTTCAGAGTTTGTGTGAAATTTAATGTAGATTTCGACAAATATTGGTTTATGGGGGTAAAGAGGTTCTGTTGAGCAAAATATGAACCCCACTTTAGGGCGCTTGATTTTAGACGGCGAATTTATTTAGCGTTTTTCATTAATATTTTGTGGCAAATTCAAAGTACTCTGCTGGAGTTTCCTTTCATGTGCACTCAACGAAACTTTCGGAGTTTGTGTGAAATTTAATGTAGATTCCAACAAAATTGGTTTATGGGGATATTTCTGGGAGGAAAGAGGTTTTGGAGAGCAAAATATGAACCCCACTTTCGGCCAGTTAATTTGTTGCAAAGCGCTTTTAACACCTGCAGCATGGATTTCGCTTTGTGGATAGACAATTAACGGTTCTTTTTTCTTTTTTTTTCTCGCGATAGCGATTCGCGTGCTGGTAGACGCATTATTGTGCCAGAATTACAGTGGTGACAGCTTGAGTCTACAGTAGCCTACCAGAGTACTGTTCTGTAGTCTGAGCAGTGAATTAGGAATTTCGGATTCATAGTTTGAAAATCTCTTATGTGATTGCAGGTTGTAGCGTAGTTAGTATCACTATCACTCAGTCACCCAAACTAGAGATGGCAACAGCGCAGCGTACGCGCGCTGTTGTTGGTACACCGCGCCGCGCAGCGTGGCAACTAAAATCTGTATTACGTCACAGCGTCAGCGCAGCGCCGAGTAGTATAATTTTTTGCATTTTTTTTTACTATTATTGCTGGTAAATTATTTCGTTATGTCCAACAATGGTTAGTCATGATGCAACTCTATAATATGAATCAAAAAGAATAACAATATCATGTTGTGACAATACGTACGGTATGTTTTGGCTACTAAAACTGTAAAAGATGCGTTTGGTTCAAGTTTATTTTTTCAAAATTTGGAACATCCTAAAATAGGCTATTTTGGCTACAACAAACTTAGTTTTGATTGGCTGAATATGTTTCTTGTCACCAACAAAAAGATTTTGGTTTTGGTAAGCTAGAATAGGAAAAGTTTAGTTAGAACGTTTGGTGAGAAGATAAAACAAAGGCAGACAAAAAAAATGTAGATGAAACAGATTTGTGGTAAACAATTATCAGAACAGAGGCACATAGCCTAGCCACATACCCACCCTGTATGCAACAGGCCTATTGTATTGGTACAACGCTTGCATTTCACTTTTAAGAGTGACAGAGTTAGTTCAGCGTAGCCAATAGGCCTAGTGTTCATCAACAGGTCATGGCATAAAGCATTAAGCTTTCAGTCCTAGATGTCTGTAGCCTGTCTGGTATGTGGTACAGTAGGAAGACTAGGCTACACAAAGTTGCAATGACAGAATTGCCTACGTGGTAGCCTAGTAGCAGATGATTAGAGGGTTCTCGGTTCGCGAATAAGTATTGGTTGTTTACCCAAGATTGAATACCCGTTTATAGGCTTACGTTGGGAGGCAGCCAAGCTGTTCTTATCAAGTTAGACAGTTGAATATGAGAGTAGTAGCTTGTGACTACATGCAAAGCACGTAATATACCAGTATTTGGGCAATTGATTCAGGATTAGTACAGTAGTTTCATAAATCATCAGGTAGACAAGTAGATTGTTTTTAATTGTCAAAACACGGTTCAGAAAAACTGATAGAAAACACACACAAGGCAGATAAAACCAGTACGTATAATTAGAACGACTGACCTCGCGTCGCGTGTTCCTTTGTTTTTTCTCGGCCATTTTCAAAATCAACGAGTGCAAAGTTTCAGACTTTTACTTATAACTCGAGAACAGTAAGGTCTAGCTGAATGAAATTTTAACAGCAGTTTGAGATTAATAAATTATACATTTGTGCCAAATTTCAAGGCAATGAGTCACATGACTTCGGTTTTAGGATCAGAAAACCGCGACAAAAATTTGGTATATAAAGCGGTCTTATTGAGAAACGGCTTAAATATGGCAAAAATTATTTTACAAGGTTATTGTACGTCTTAAGATAGCCTACCCTTTTAGTTTTATCCCTACCAACCCACTTTTGCAACAGAGGTTAAATCAGTTTTTGAGCACAAAAGATGCACGTGTGCACTCCTCCAGTGCACACGTGCACTACCACATGCACATGTGCACTTCTCATGTGCACACATGCACATGCACTGCAGAAGTGCACGTCACTTTAGAAGTGCATGTGCACATTTCAAACGTCTTATATGCACAAGTAGTGTACGTGCACTCTTCAAAAGAGAGAGACTAGTTGGTCAGCTGAAGCGTCTCGCATGCACAAGTGCATGTGCACCGTTTAGAAGAGAGTTGGCTGGTTGTGCATGCCAGATGCTCCAGCTGGTGCCCTTTTTAATAGGTCTACTTCAAAAGCTTCATCTGATCTATGATAACATAACTGATAAGCCTATTGCAAATGAACGTCCACTCCTAAACTGTGTACGTCTAGTCTACTTGTGCATGCAAGACGCTCCAGCTGATACCATTCTGATAGGCCTATTTCAAAAACTCCAGCTGATCTGTGATAACAGACCGTACCGATAAGCCAATTGCAAATGAATGTGCAGTCCTAATCTGTGCACTTCTACTTGTGCATGCCAGATGCTCCAGCTGATGCCCTTCTGATAGGCCTACTTCAAAAGCTTCATCTGATCTATGATAACATAACTGATAAACCTATTGCAAATGAATGTGCACTCCTAATCTGTGCACTTCTACTTGTGCATGCCAGATGCTCCAGCTAATACCATTCTGATACTTGAATTGGGACATGCAGCACGTGAGAAGTGCACATCAGAAATGCACGTGCACGTCTGAAGTGCACATGCAAGTCCGAAGTGCACATCATAAGTGCATGTGCACATGAAAAGTGCACATGAAAAGTGCACATCATAAGTGCACGTGCACATGTCCACATGAAAAGTGCACTGTGCACTTAGGAAGTGCACATGTGCACTAAGGGAATGCACATGTGCACGTTTTGTGCTCAAAATTGAATTCTACCCCTACTCCACTTTTGGCCACAATGAGTTTTTTTTTTTCTTTTTAAATCTTGTGTGCTCTTCTTCTAAACCACAACACATCAAAATCAAATTTTTGTGTAAAGTTGCTAAGCTGCAAACGCAATTTTGCCTCTTGAAATGTTTTGGGGCCACTCCTCCAAAAACCCCCCAATATGGGGTCCCTAAAATTAATTTTTTTGATTGCTCAAGCTAGGGCGATAGTTTTTTTTTTTATGTCAGTAGATATTTAAGCGACAAATGTTTTGACATACTTTGGGGGTACCACCTCCCCAGGGGTACCCAAATAGACCCCCAAAACATTAATTTTTGATTGGCTCAAGCTAGAGCATTAGTTTCTTTTATCAGCAGATGTTAAAAAAACAAATGGTTTGACATGGTTTGAGAGGGCCACCCCTCTAAAAACCGTCCAAAATGATGCCCCCAAATTCAATTTCTTTGCATGTCGTAAGCTAGAGGGCTAATTTTTTTGATGTTTGTGGAAATTTGAAGAATACATTAGTTGCGGTGCGGTGCAGCGTGAACTTAGTTTTGTTTGTATGCGGTGTGGTGCAGCATGCGGACAAGGTTTGCGGACATGGCGCAGCATGCGAATGCATTTTTTGTTATCCGCACCATCTGTAACCCAAACCTACATGCCAACCTAGGCCTGTAGGCTACTGTAGCAATACAGTCTGACAGTGTACAGGTGTGAAGTAGCCTCAAAGTTCTACTGTTTTAGGAGGAGCCTTATTTCAGATTTACGTAAGCACTTTGTGCTTTTGCACCATCAGTCATTGAGCACTGACGTGTTGAATTTGAACCAACATTACAAGCAATTATTACTAGCCTACTGTAACTTGTAACTATGGTATACCAAATGTTTCTATTGTTAATTTGGAACATTGGAAAGAAAAAGATACACTGACATCTAAAATAATTGAAAAGTCAGTGTACCGGTATCTTTTTCTCTACAATGTTCCAAATTAACAATAGACACAGGACATAGATACCATACTGCCATAGTTGGTAATAATTGCTTGTAATGTTGGTTCAAATTCAACATGTCAATGCTCATTGACTGATGGTGCAAAAGCACAAAGTGCTTAACCTTGATTACACCACCTTTTTCATTTATACCGGTAATTATTAGTAGGCCTATTCCCACATCATATTATCCATTATGCTGTGTGATACTGTACCAGCAACAAAAAATAAGAGATACTGGTAATGATAAAACTACTTTTGCATAACACTTCTTCAACTTAAGCTTGAGAAACTTTGAGCTAAAGTTGTTTATGCAAGACCAGTTATAGAATTTTAGAGCTCAATTTATATGAAACTTTAAATGTATATACTTGTCAATTGTGTGGTATAAAATTAAAATTAAAGGACAATTTAATGTGCACTGTATCGTAACTTATCAAGCATGACCAAGACTTACTCTGGCAAGCCAAGTAATGATGTCAGATGTGACTGTGCTTTTAATGCTACTGTTTGCATGAATGCAAAATGCAGCCAGCAAACTTTGGCAGTCAGCAGTTGGAACTTCTAAAGTGAAAGTGCTTATGTTCAGTATTCCAGACATAATGTCCATGGTTTGATTCATGATTGGGATAATTTTTTATCATTTAAGATTGAACTGAGACTTATCATCAAGGGTTGGGTTAATGGCTTGTGTAGTTAGCAACAATTTAGACCAAGCCAATTCTAAAGCTATTGTTTGACTAGCATCAGGTGGACCATGGGGTGCCAAGGTTATGCTTATTTTACAGTCAGTGAGCTGACCTGTGTATACTGTTAGTCTGCAGCTAGGCAGATGTCAGGTGTGTGTTCTAGTTTGGGTGTTAGAGCAGGTTCTCACTGGATTATTTTTTCCTGCTGTTTTTCCCCTGCTTTTTCAGTTTTTTGGTAAGTCGCTACCACTGGCGCAGCCAGAAATAAAAAAACGTGGGGGACTAAATTTTTTTTGTTATGATTAAAGCACATGCAAATCGGAAACTTTTTATTTAAGCAAATTGTAACAAATTACAAAGGTTTAGCAATAACAGGCAGGAGTCCTGCCGTCGTTCATGCTACAGATGAATAAAAAAAAAAGATAAACGAAAGAGAATAAAAGTGGTTTCACCTGGTTTTACAATCTTATTTTATTTGATGATGCAACAGCTCATGCAAAAAAACGTGTTTTCTTAACGTAGGCCATATGAGAAAGTCGCAGATTGCCGTTATTATTCAGGCAAGCTAGCATAATAGTATTTCAACTTTCAAATAGAATATATTGTAACAAATTATGCAAAGTTTTGTTAATTGATTACTGTACCCTTATTATTATCGTTGGTAGGAAATAGAGATCCAAGCATAAAGCAAGAATAATGCGATAGCGACCGACCATTCCTTACGTGCGGTGAACTGCCTTAATCAAATAAATGCTAATCTGAACGCGGCATTTGCAGAAAAACGGTCAAAACGAAATACAATGGGTTTATTTATATACAGCATGCCTGCGAACAAATTTGGTTCGCGCCAAAAATTGCGTACAAAGCTTCCAAAAAGAATTTTTAGGCTCGGCCGACACTGTGTGTAAAATCTCAAATGTACAGGCATGTCATTAGTTTGTTTGAAACAACTAACTGCTTGTATCCTGATGAGGCGATACGGTGGGCATATCAAATTTTGGTTTAAAGTAAACTAAAGACGAACTTTTGGGCTCTTGATTTCGGGCACAGTGTAGATCGGGAATAGGCGGACGGTGTCTGCTCGACTTTTTGGTTGCAACCAGCATATTCAGTTAGACTTCGACACAATTTGAACAACGTCGTCGGACTCACTGCTCTGATAGACAACGAGAACATTGTTACAAATCAAAGGAGCTATATGGTGTAATATGTGGAAATAGAAATTGATCAAAAAAGATTTCTTGAAAATGATTACCGTACTATTCACTGTAATAAACAATTGACATTGTGCAGTTTGAAGTCGTAGCATTAATTCGAACCAGCTGAAAATAAAATTAAACGTTCAAACTGACATCGTTGCTATGCTTTCAGTAAACTACAAAAACTTTTTGAGCAGTATATTGCTTCTGCTGTTTTTCAGGCAAATGGGTTCTCTAAGCTGTTGGTCTAAATGTAGATCTACAAAAGCAGCTTAGTCCAATATACGTCTGATATCTTTTTCAGTGTAAACACGAAAAAATGAAAAAGGGGAAAATTGCATGGAATGAAATGACATCCATTTATTTATATGCATAAACACGCGTGATCTGTAACACGGACCCAAAACAGTATGGTAAAAAGTCAATTAAGACGTTAAGATATATAGAGAATCATACACTTAAAAGAGCTTTGCTTTCTTTCCTTCAGGATATAGTGTTTTTTTTCCGAATCTTTTTAATTGAAATATTTTCGAAATTTATTTGGGTCGAAGTACAATTTCACTATAGTGACATTGAATTCATGGACTGATACACGTCAGATCTCGGCCGCCCAAAATTCTCACTGGTATCTGATTTTACTTTTTGGAATATGATGAGTTTTGAAACAAAATGGATTGCGTTTTTTGGTGCAAAATTGCGCGCTGCTCTCTGCCTTGTTTGCGTTCTCCCGTAAAAGCATTGCGATATGCTGATAAGACATCATCATTCCAAGACAGCGTGATACGGGCTACGCAATGATCAAATATTTTCTATAAATATCAACACTGACTATTCAAGCATTCCGATTCTCCGGGTTTTGTTTCTACCCTGTGTTGCAAAAAAGCAATGTGGCTAAATTCTTGTTTCAACAAAATCAAGTTTTTATGTGCGATTGTTATATTAATGTGACGTAATAAATAACTTTTTGAATCATATTTACCAAAATTGATTTTCAGATTGTAACTCATTTTCATTGTTGCATTAACAATGATTCACTTTGCCTTTTTGCTGCAAACGTTTTTTCAACCCGAATATCTTGGAAACAGTACAAACTAGAAGGTTGAAATTTTTTAAAGATACAAAAGCTAATGACCTAGGAAAAATTTTTCAAAAAATGCAAAAGTTTTGACGTTGCTTATTTGCAACTCAGGGCAGAATTACACTCTAGTTGAGCATTTTTAAATTAGTTTTTTTGACATTTTATTTTTAAAATTATTTTTTGTGAAATTGTGCCCTTTCAATAGGGGTGGGGGACTGGTCCCCCTAATCCCCCCCTCTGGCTGCGCCGGTAGTTACTAGTATTTTTGATGGCTGTATTTTTTGTTAGTGATGGGCACCAGCCTGCTAGTTCGTATCAAGAACAACAACACTGATAGCTGTGCATTAGAGTGTTGCAGGCGCCCCGACCATCTCAGATTTTGCTCACCTTTTTTTTCAAACTGCGTTTAGTCCAGTAGAACATGAATATGAAGTTTCGAAAAATTTCATCGACGTTTACCCTACCCGCCGGGGCACTTTCCGGACCCACTTTTTGAAAAAAATCAACTTTTTCGTCACTGGAGGGCGCCATGTGAAATATACATAACTGGAAGTGGTTTTAAAAGATGCCCCTTCTTGTTCCACACATATTAAAAAAAAAACTGAGTGAATTGGACCATTAGGTCCAAAGATATGGGTCATTTTGTGGTCATATTTTTACTCATTACTGCCTCTAGTGGTAGAAAGTTTAGTTGCATTAACTCAAAAACTGATCAACCAATTGACACAGAATTTGGTGTACCCCTGCATTTTCAGGGGTGAGGATTTCATTTATGTCCTTGGTTTGAGTTGGAACTGCCACTGGAGGGCAGTAATCTATCTTTTTTTCATCGATTGTTGCTTTTCCATTGCTTCATGTTTATGTGATGCAATTGTGTTATTGTTGAATAGCAGTACATAGAACTCTGAACAATACATAACAGTAGTGTTCCAAACAAGCAATTTATTTGAGACTAAAATTTTTGAGAAATCCAAAAACAGCAACATCAAAGATTTTATTGAATAACAGTACAAAAAACATTGAACAATACGTAACAGTGTTTCCCATAAGCAACTTATTTGAGGCTAAAATTGTTGAGAAATCCCAAAAGAAAAGTAGCATCAAAGATTTTGCCAAGTGCGAAAATATTGGAAAGTTTTTGCATTTCTCGACAATTTTAGCAACCAAAAAGTTGCACCATACAGCAGTACTGTACACTTATATAAACACTGTACAACAGCACAGTACATAGTAAAGTTTAGCTGGAAGTAAAGGGGCGTTTTTGAAGGTTAGGAATTTTCCTTCTGTCCTCTTTGACTGCCTGCGTGTAATTTTGGAGGCTTTTTTCAACTCTAGCTAAACCAAGAAGTCCGCCACAAGCTTCACTCCCCTTTCGGCAGAGTCGTTACATACTTTCAGTCCATTTATGATCTCACTGTCGAGAGCATAGTCCTCATCATCTTTCCACTGCATCGCAGGCTTTGCTAGTAAAGCAGAAGGGATCGAAAGAATCCGAAAAAACATAGTGCTATCAGCAGTAGCAAATTGGCTCAAAGAAAGGTGTTGCCCAGCTGTGACGTCTGGCAATTCTGGCTTGCCAAATCCATTGCCATATCTTTTTGTGAACTCCATACTGGCACTGCTGCATTTATACTGTCGGCCAAAAGATTTTTTTCTTCGTAAGTGACATCTTCATCCCACAAGGCTAAGGGAATTAATTCGCCTGAGAGATACTAAGTGTGCCTTGAAAAGGCTTTTAATGCAGAAGCACTTACAATAGGGTCAACATTAGCAAAGCTCTTGATGTTGTTGTCAAGTTCCAGGTCCTGATGTGGTGCTGATGCTGCAAGGGGACAGTTGAACCACCACGAATTAAAAACAAATGTGCAAAAGTCCACAAATCTAGAAATCTTTTGTAACTGAGACTTGGAAGCGATTCCTTGAGGGATATATTCTTGCAGCATTGCCGTTTTGTAACAATAGAGCTGCTTTCCCATCCATCGGGCTTTGTGAACAGCACCACATCCCAAGAACTGGAATCGTCCTTCACTAAGTCCAATGTATGCTTCCATTAAGTCCAACAATTTTTTTTAATCACCTCTTGGATATGTTTCCACTCCACGAATGCTGTCAATTAGCACTGACAATAGTGATACACTTGCTCGTTAACTGAATCAAACCTTTTATTGTCAAATCACATACCTTATGTTTATCATGCAAGTTACCTTTTATTCTTAAATCACATACTTATCATGCAAGTTACCATTTTTCCTGAATTTCTCAAAAATCTGACAACTGATTGCATCATCCTTTATATAAGATGATGCACTGTTGTACTCACAAAGAAAGCTGATGAAATCACTTTAAACCACGTCACACATTTTCATAACATGATTCAGTCTAAATTAGTTTGAGAAATTTAGAAAAAAGGTAGTGCATGATGAGTTTAAGCACGTGATGTGGGAGTAAGATGTTCTCAAGCCAATGCACATTACACAACAAGTGTAATGCAGACAAAATCGGTCAATTGCATACTGCTTAAACGCATATATCGTTTTATTGCATACAAATCTGAAATCCCAAACCAAATCATATCTAACATTAAGTAAAAACACCTGTTAATCACATACTGTTTAAAGGAATAAATCGGATTATTGCATAAGCTTTATTGCCCTAATTGCTACCTTTGTTCGGTTAAATGCAATTTTCTTCAGCAAATCATCGATAACAAAGTGGTTTCTTATCGAAAACATTGTGTTGGTTTGCTAAAGCGCAGTGTTCTACAAAGGCAAAATTTTGTAAAGGAAATGTGTCCACGTTTTCAAAGGCAGGCCAAAAAGATGTAAACAACCACATCGCATGAAGTACTGTAAAACGATAAAAATAACGTTTTGTGTGAAACAGTGCGTGGCCTTTCTCAATCACTTTCTTTCGTTATTACGCTGCGCTTCAACAAAAACGCCATTGCGCTCCGATCAAAGTAGTTGTGACGCAATAAAGATTTTTGTTGAGATTAGTGTAATATTTTATCGCGGTTGTTTGTAGCGTAAGTGCATTACAGTAACTTGAAGTCGCGCTATTTATGCGACTGCTGGCGATGCACAGTGTTTTGTAATGAATTGCTGTAGTGTTATTTTAGACAAGTATAAAGCGCTTCATGCCCCATTTGACTGATATGCAATTCCGAGTACAACGTCCGTTTACGATAAATACTTTTTCTAGAGCATATTGCTTAAACCCATATATCGGATAATCGCATAAAAATGTCTGGCAAACTAGGTTTGCGATTAACCAGTTTCGTCTGTAATACCATTCTCAGTAAGCTCTTATAGTGGTGAAATTATACAGAAGGAAGATCACTGACTTTCAGGGCATTCACTTTAAGCTAAACTACACTTAACTGCTTACTGTATTGTCATGTATAGTTCGTTTAACAAAAATAAAATTGCATCACATAAACATGAAGCAATGGAAAAGCAACAATCGACGAAAAAAAGATAGATTACTGTTCTCCAGTGGCAGTTCCAACTCAAACCAAGGACATAAATGAAATCCTCACCCCTGAAAATGCAGGGGTACACCAAATTCTGTGTCAATTGGTTGATCAGTTCTTGAGTTAATGCAACTAAACTTTCTACCACTAGAGGCAGTAATGAGTAAAAATATGACCACAAAATGACCCATATCTTTGGACCTAATGGTCCAATTCACTCAGTTTTTTTTTTAATATGTGTGGAACAAGAAGGGGCATCTTTTAAAACCACTTCCAGTTATGTATATTTCACATGGCGCCCTCCAGTGACGAAAAAGTTGATTTTTTTCAAAAAGTGGGTCCGGAAAGTGCCCCGGCGGGTAGGGTAAACATCAATGAAATTTTTCGAAACTTCATATTCATGTTCTACTGGACTAAACGCAGTTTGAAAAAAAAGGTGAGCAAGTTTGGATAAGAATTTAAATTTCATGGGGCGCCTGCAACACCCTACTGTGCATCCTACTGCCTAATAGCTAGTTGGGCCTAATGCTAGTTAGGTACCATAGGTTGTGGATGTATTATTCTGTTTTTGCTTTTGGATTATGCTTGGATGCAAATCTGTGATTGTGGCACAGGCAGCAACTATTTCAAATGGAATCTGATTAATTTGCTGTTCAATTGACTTTGCTACAAGTCTACCCTTCAGAAACTTCCAAGATCTATAAAATGTAAAGGAGCTAAACTATGGAATTTTATTAGTAATGAGATCAAAGAATCAACATCTGTTAAATTGTTTAAAAAAATTACAAAGGGTGCTTATTAAACAAATATAATATTTAATTAATCACAGATACAGTACATTTCTTCTTTTTTTAAATTTTATTTTATTTTATTTATTTATTTTTCATTATTTAACCCTCAAAATTTGAATGGGTTACCGCTTGACTAGAAGACCCTTAAGGTCTCTTTGTGGTTTTCCCAGTTACCTTGGTTAAACTGTATGTTACGTAACATTGTATGTATTTGCATTGCATTTCTTTTATCTATCTGTTATTTGTAATGTCGATGTTTGTTTTATTTCACTGGTGCAGTAACTAAAATAAACTTTTCGGTCGTTCGTTCATATGTACCAGTTATATTGCTGGACAATACAGTTCTACAATTCAAACTAATGCTATCCAGTGAAACTAATCTAGTTTCCAAAACACTTGCAACTCTTTCCAAAGTAATGCTAGCCAATGTAACTGTTATTCATCCTTCCAAAACTCTTGCAAGTCTTTGATGTGTACCTACATTTGCATTGTATCACATAGAAAACGAAGCTAAATGCATGAAAATTAGATAACGTGATAGCCAAACCTAATGAAGCAAAGCGAAAATGTACGAGCAGTTTCAAAAAGTCGGAAATGATGAAAATAAACACAAAGCCTATATGGTACAATAATGGCACCTCATACAGGAGCAGTATGTTTGGTGGTACAAATAAGTATCGTTAGTGTTGAAAGGGTTAAAGGATGTATTTAGCTTATTAGTAGGCTACGTGAAGATTAATTCCAAACAGAGCAGCAGTGTTCAGCAGGTGCAACTACAAAAGAAAGGGTAGATATACGAAGCACATCAAATCAAAGCAAACACCCCAGTTGAGACCAGCAAGTCGTTTTACAAGAGCAACTCTAGATGTCATCTTGTTCTTTAACTTTTCAATATGTTGAGGGAAGGTTAACAACTGATCAGTCGAGAGTGACACCAAGGTACCTAGGTGTAGGGTCAAAGGGAATGGAATTACCCAACATGTGTACTTGCAACAGTTGCTGAGCAAGATGATTTTTTAGATGAAAGATAGAAGAAACTGAATTTGTTCTTGAAAGTTTCAAATGCCATTTTCCATAATATTCGCTCATGCAATCCAGGTCTTTAGAAATGTTGTGCTCGATCACCGAGATTTGTTTGTCAGAACAAGTAAGTGCCACGTCGTCAGCATACATATAGCCTACCTTTTGCAAGAAGTTGATGGAAATCTGAGGTATATATACTGTAGACGTTGTAAAGCATGGGAGCTAGGATGCTTCATTGAGCTACTGTATTTTCCGGCTAATAAGCCAATTTTCTGGACCTACTTTTTTGACCTGATTTTCTGGAATCGGCTTTTTGGGCGGATATAGCTTTGGACCAAAAAACAGCAGTCAAAATTGGTCACAAAAAACAGCCGACTAATTGCATAAAGCCATTCAATAATAATTACTGCTAAAAAACAACCAATTGCACAAAGTCATGCACCAGTAATTACTGCTTACACAAACATACCACATTGTCTTCTGCATGTGCACCATTACAGTAAATGCACTGGCATGTGAAAGAGGACAAAATAGCGAAGAGAATCACTGCTACAGCAATTGAAATCTGAGCAAGTAGGATAAATTTTATGGTGATTATAAAGGACATGCTTTGGTGCGCAATGAATGTAACGCATACCTGACAAACTTTGTTGCAAAAAAACAGGTATCGGTAGTTAACGAAATTTTCTGATTCAGCTAATAAGGCGGTAATATGCAAGAACCCTCTTTTTCAGAGCTAAAAACTGGCCTCGGCTTATTTGCCAGGTTGCCTTATTAGCCAGAAAATAAGGTACACCATTTTTAAGTTTATGAGGCTTACTTGCTTTCCACCTGCAAAGAGGACGAACAATTGGTTATAAAGAAGATGGGTGTCATTAAGTATAAGCTGTTCGCTTTTTTTCGGAAGCTCTGCAACTCGTGCATGAGCGTGCGTGCGGCCTCTCCTTTTCATCGATCTAAGCTATTTTGCAAATCTAGCCCTAATCCTAATGAGTGCACGCATGAGAGGAGCAAGAGCGCGTGCACACTCATACACGGGTCGCAGAGCAGATGGTTTCTTTTTAACAACATCCAAGAAGATTCATATTGAGATCAGGATATACAGTAGCTTTTTGTATTTTCAGATGTAAACCTGTAAGCCATACTGTGTCGTATGCAGCAGTTAGATTCAGAAATACAGTACAGCTCCAGTTGCTTGTCCCATATCAAAGGATTCCTCGATGTTGTTAGTAATTTGGGCCACTTGATCCTATGTGGAGCGGCCTCGCCTAAAGCCCATAGCCGGCTTGTTCAGGAAGCAGAATGAATTCGATTATTGGAGTAATTTGCATAAGAGTAACTTGCTCAAGTAGTTATGGGGAGTACAGAGTAGAGAGATGGGTCGGTAGTTGGTAGGAGAGTTCACATTTTTTCTGGGCTTGAGTAATTGCAACAATTGAGGCACTGCACCACAATTTAGGATTGTGGTTAGTGTGGAAGCACATTATAAAAACATGTTACCCATTTTACTAGTTTTGGACAAAGATTTGGTGTATCATTATTTTTTTGGTGTATCAGCGCCATCACAGAGCCTAAATTACGACATTTTCGCAAACACTTTAGAATACTTTTTTACTTTTTCCTGCACTTACGGAGAAGGTGAAAGCTTAGAAGAAATACTAGTCTGTGATAGTGCCACTGTTTCACAGTCCAAACCAAGCATCGTCTTAAAAGTCACTATTTCAACGTGCCTTTTTGTGATTTTGATGACCTTTGAACATCATTTAAATATTAGCACTTGAATCATATTTAGGGGTCACTGATGTAGTGGTGAATTTTAATGTTTAGTATGTTTTTATATGACTTTTGATTTACTTGCAAGTTTGTATACAGTTTTGAATTACTGTGGATTTTCTACTGTCTCTTTGCCTATTTCTGGTATGTTGGATTGGTATGGCTTTTAAGAGTGTAGACACTTTGTCCAGAGTGCTTTCTTTTGGAAAAAAAAAAAGAAGCTTGGTTTGGCAATTTTTTGATGTTATTGTTTTGCTTGTGTTACTTCATTTTTGTGTTTTTGCTTTTGTTAGTTCATGCTACTACTGCCTTGTATTTACTCATATCACTATTGTTGTATAGTATGTTTTGCTTGCCTAAGCTGATCTTGGCCCACATGACGCAGAACATGTTAGCAAGCTTGTAAAGGCCATTTTCACTCGCTAAAAGGCGTTAGCAAGCAAAAACCTTTGTAGACAAAATGCTATTTCCTAACTGTCTTGCCTAACACACGTTAAAAATGCTTGCTCGAATTTCTTTGCGAGATGCTATGTTACTATGTAATGAATACCTCATTGTGATGTCAGATGCATTTCTACTTCAAAATAATGCGTTCAAGCGTACTTTATGTACAGAGCTGGACACAAGGGTGCCGAAACACCAGGGGGGATGGGGGGAAATATATCCCCCCCAATAATCTGACTGCATCCCCCCTATAATTTGACTATGGCCTGCATTTGAGCACGGATGATCCTTTGGTCTATTTTTTTTTGGTCTTCAGTTGATTTCGGGGACAAAAACTCTTTGAATTCCTGTGAAGACCTTTTTTGTTTTTTTTTGGTTTTCACTTGATTTCAGGGACAACAACTCTTCAAACTTCGGTGAAGAACTTTTTTTTTGGTCTTCACTTCATTTTCTCAAAAGCGTGTTGCACGTTTGTCATATTTTATTCATGTGAAGAAAAAAGTGTTCGAGCTTCATCCCCCCAATGTTTAAAATTTGGGTAAAATTGCAAATTATCCTCCTCCAACGCTCAACATAAATGGCACCACTGGCTGGACATCATTGTTTTGAGCTTTTAGCTCTCCTCAGCAGCTCTCAGCATATCTAACTAAAGGTGTTCCCAGCCACCTATCGGCCAAAGTGGACTAATCTTAATGCTTTCACAGTAACAATGGCTTTATAGGGTATAATTGATTTTTCACTTGTGGTACTGTAAAACAAATGAAAAACCGATGGGCTTCTCATATTAAGGACAGCCGTAAGCTATCCTTAATATAAGGGCTCCCCTCTGTGTGACCTCAAAAATCAAAATAAAAAGCTTGGCGTCCTTCGTGGCCGACTCCTGGGAAGTCAGAATGCCTTTCCGGGCGTCGACCGCGAATGACATCAAGCTTTTTCATGTTTTCGTACTGTATGTATTGCTTGAACGCATTATTTTGGTATGGAAAAGACACTCTATGTTAATATTCTTTGCTTGCAATTCTTCAATTGATAATTCATAATTAGTTAATGAACGACAGAATTTAATCACATTTTTGGATCAATGTTAAAAAAGAACAACCTTTTCCATGCTACAATTTTTTTTAATAACGTAAAGCGGCTTTGAGGTTGTTGGTGGGTAAACTTATATGTTAACAGTAACTTCAGGTTTCAAAATTTTTCAAAAGTAAACAAATCAAAGTACCGGTACACTCTTCTTTTTTCAAACCAACGAATCTTGAGTTGAGACTGACTGTTTAATTTTTTGCAGATTTTCAGCCTCACTTGTTCTTGAATTTTTGAAAATTTTGAGAGCATCCGTGTCAATTTTAGCGGCCATGTTTGTAACTCTTTTTAATTTCTATTGCTCTGTCTGTTTTAGTGAAAGCTTTTTTCCTGTTTTTACAGCATCGTACAATTGCAAAAAAGAAAATCAAGCTTTTTTCTAGTTAAACAACTGCCAAAAATTTTTTTCAATTGCTTGCGCAGAGCAACAGCGCTCCAATCTTGAAGAAATTGCAATTTTGCTTGCAAACACAAAAAAAAACACTAAAATTTTATCGTTTTGAATCAGCACAACATTTAGTTTCATTCATTGATTTGAATTTTTTTTTGTTTGTTTTTAATTTATTTTGCTGCCAAGGCTGGCATTGTTTTTCATTTGTTCTTAAATTTTGAGCAAAATTGAGCCTCGTGTTCTTAGAAAATTGTTCCTCTAAAAAGAGTGTATTGCTATTTTTGTCAGCTGGTGCTGCTCAATATTTCTTAATCAGTCGAAACAGCAAATGGTTTTTGATGCAATTCGCTTTCTTTGAGCAGTCTTTAGCAAACAGGATGACAATTTGAGTAAATTTTCAGCAAAAATTTGCTCTGTTTAGAAGTTTTCAACATTTCGCTATTAAAACTTCTGAGCCAAAAAAGATTTCTTGCTCGCTGAAAGAGTGCTTCAACATCTTTAAGTTGGCAAGGAAAATGTGACATTTTTTTACTCGAGTTATATTTTGCAAGTGATCCAAGCAACTTAGCGAGCGAATATGATGTTACCGAGCTCTCAGAGCTTCAGATGCATGTGCAAAAATAACCTCTTGCCTTTAGCAAGTATTTGGTTATGTAGCGCCTCTTAAAAAATTCTTGTTGTTGATGCAAACAAGGAAATTTTTGTCATGTGGACCCTTGTTTGTTGTTGCTTTTTAGCAGCCTGCAAGGTTTGAATTAGAATTTTACTGGCTGTGGAAAACGTCACACCATAATTTGAAACTCGCTCATAAAAATTGTTAACAATAAGATGATTTCTATTGAGTTGTAGATGGAAAAGAGAAAACAACGTTGCAATGATTTGGTGATTGTTACTTATTTGTCCTAAAAAGATCCAGAGTCGGCGTCGATTGCATGAAGTGAATGCAGGTTGAGCAAGAGAGCTAGCGAGCGAGCGATGAGTAGCGGTTTTTAAAATAAACATAAAACCGGCTGTTCGAGCGAAAGGGCCAAAAAGTATTAAACTAAAGGGTAATACGGTTCCAAATTCTACCAAGTACTGATGATTAAGAACAGAAGACTATCTCCCAATTAAAAAAGCCTGAGACACTAACAACTTTATTTAAATCTAAACTACCGTATTTTCCGGCTAATAAGCCGAGGCCAGTTTTTAGCTCTGAAAAAGAAGGTTTTGCATATTACCGCCTTATAAGCTGAATCAGAAAATTTCGTTAACTACCGATACCTGTTTTTTTGCAACAAAGTTTGTCAGGTATGCGTTACATTCATTGCGCACCAAAGCATATCCTTTTGTAATCACTATAAAATTTATCCTACTTGCTCAGATTTCAATTGCTGTAGCAGTGATTCTCTTCACTATTTTGTCCTCTTTCACACGCCAGTGCATTTACTGTAATGGTGCACACGCAGAAGACAAAGTGGTATGTTTGTGTAAGCAGTAATTACTGGTGCATGACTTTGTGCAATTGGTTGTTTCTTTAGTGGTAATTATCAGTGAATGACTTGATGCAATTAGTTGGTCGTTTTTTGTGACCAATTTTGACTGCTGTTTTTTTGGTCCAAAGCTATATCCGCCCAAAAAGCCGATTCCAGAAAATTAGGTCAAAAAAGTAGGTCCAGAAAATTGGCTTATTAGCCGGAAAATATGGTATCAGGGAGAGGAAGAAAGTTACTTTACGTTCAAGTAAATATTTAAATCATTACTTTACGAAGAGCAAAAACAATAAATAAATGCTTGTACTGTACACACCAAAATAATTGTCCAGCCAGTTGCAAGAAGATCCAAGAAGTTTGAAAATAATTCCAGTTGGAAAAAAGCTCAGATGCTAGCAGTAGTTAAGACCATAGTCCAAAAAAGAATGAGTAGATCAAGAAATGTTAGCAGCAAGCAGGGAAATCGCTGAGAAGAGAAGTATGCAACTTAGCAATTGCAAAAGGGGTGAACTGGCTGGTAATTTGTGAGGTGAAACATCACGTGTTAGCAGCAATACAAAGAGCAGCGATACCTGGCTCGACAAAGGCAAACAAAACCTGGTTCGATACCCACTGTAGCTGAAGTGACATAGCACAGCCTAATGCTTTCTTGCTATTCATTTCTTGTGCTTTTTTTGCTTTTTTATCGTGCTCATTTGGAAGATATGCTGGTGACTTTTCCCAATGTTATCTTGAGGGGTTAACAAATACCGTACCATATCAGCTAGACCTATTATTGTATTATAATTATAGCCTAGTAGTAAAATTCGAAGTCATTTGAAAAAATTCAGAATTAAATTGGTCAGTCCCCCTTACTTATAGATCAAGTTCAGAACATAGTTTAATGCTTGTATATATTTTTGGGTTAAATGTTCCAGTAGAGTAAGCGAGGGGAAGCTATAGCCCCCCCCCCCCCCCTTTGGCATGTGGACCAAAATGCAGAATAAGAATACCACGTTTTTAGCACTTTTGAGACTGTTTCATGCACTGAAATGGATTAAAATAGTGATTTACACATCTTCTGAAACATACAGGGTGGCCCATAAGTAGGTATACAGCAATCACAACATAAATTGACTAAATTTGTTTTGACGTTTAAAGCAGCACATTTCAAAGCACTTCACATTACATGCTAAGTACCAAAAACTGAAATATGACTTGGAATGAAGTATATACCTTCAATAAAAAATTCTTGTAACACTTTCGATTGATAACTGTATACCTACTTACTGGCCACCCTGTATATTTAAAAAGGGTGGGGGCTAATATACCTACTTACTGGCCACCCTGTATATTCAAAAAGGGAGGGGGGGCTAATTTGTCAAAAATAAAACTCCAAATACATGAAAACTTTGAAAAATGGCCAAAAATAAGCAATCAAATTTGATCGCGAGTGTAAAAATGCAAAACATAGGTGTCATCAACAAATATACTATAAATTTAGCAATAGGGGGGGGGGAGCTATTCAGTATTAGTTAATTACGGTACCAATTGTTCTTCTCAAATCTTTTTTCATTAGCCCCCCAATTATTTTTCTTGATAAACTGTGAACGAAATAGATTACTCCATGTGAGTTTTATTGAACTACACAATTTTATAATTTACCAGCATCTAAATACAAAAACTAAAATTTTACAATTAGCCACCCCCAAATAGCCTATTTATGCAGCCAGTTTAATCATGTTTGCACTGCCAATTTCTATGCCACGTTTTAAAAACATTTTATCAAAATTGCCCTAAAATTAAGTTAATTTGCAAATAAAATGCAAAATTTTCAAGTGCTGGGGTCTCAGCCCCCAGACCCCCTCTGTCTCCAGCGGCTGGGGGCTTTGCCCCCAGACCCCCAAAACAGCCCTCCCCATTGCGAATTTCTGGCTCTGCGCCTGAAATGTTCTAAAGTCATGAAGTGACTTGCCTAAGAGGAGAGCTGAAGGGATCACGTCTTTTCGGTGCGACCATTTCGGCACCACCTATTTCGTTGCCGTACGTCTTCTGCACAAATCGTTTCGGCGCCAATTCGGTGCTGTTTGACAGTTCACTTATTTAGGGTTTGGGTTAGGGTTAGGGCTTTGGGTTAGTGTTAGTAAAAAGCACGGAATATTGGTGCCGAAAAGGGCCGCGCCAAAATGGGCGTGCCGAAAAGTCGTGGACCCAGAGCTGAAGCCCCTTAGCTTCTGGCCCACCCAGGCATCCTGGTTGTGCCACTGGTGCAAACATTTGTTGTTTCAAAATTAATATGACTATTGACTAGTCTAATTACTGTAGTAATTACTAAATGATTTAATGGCTTCAAAGGTGTAAAGTTTGAATAAAGATTACAGTAAGCACAATTATACAGTTGGCTTAGGTGATATATTGTGATCTTGGATCCGGGATTATATGGAACTAAGCTTAGATGTACAATATCTGAATATTCTCTAATCCCAGCCAACATTTTTAAAATGGTAAGTGTTGATAGTTGACAATGATGATGCTGGTAGATGTTTACTGTTTAGGTAAGCTATTATCGGTATGGTATCTACATTTTTTTCTTTGTTTAGACATTTGTGTTTTTTTCCATATTAAAATATGTGTTCTGGCTACTATGCGTGATGTTGTCTGTGCTGGTACCTGTAGCTCTGTAACTTGGAACCGTGTCTTATCTGGGAAACATATCCAAATTAACTGCCATGACTTTAAATGTTTCATCTTTTCAAAGAAGGAAGTGCCTTGTGTTACATTACGTAATGCCTGTATACCAGATAAAGAGAATTAGATAGCAAAGAGTAAGCACTCATTTACTCTTTATTTTTTAAATTATCGTTAGGTTCGGGTTAGATTTGAGGTTTGGTGAGGAGTAACATTGGGTGTCATTAAGTGTGAGCTGTTGCTTTTTTTTTGGAAGCTTTGTGACCTGTTTATGAGCGCTCTCTCCTCTTCGATCTAAGCTATTTCCCAAATCTAGCTCTTACCCTAATGCATGCACACTAGCGTTTTGCAGCCGCCCCATAAATTTAAAAATTTTATCGTGGCAACTTCTACCTGAGCTCAAGTTGGAGGCTTTGCACAAAAACCCTTTTGGTCAAGTTTCGTAAAAATTTGTCAATGTTTAGGGGTCGCACAGTGACATCAAAATTTTGGCAATTTCAAAAAAAAGCGTTTTTTCATTTTGAATGTTTTTGGGGTATAAGTCGAACCTGTCATCGCTTTTGATCATTTCTACTGTTTTGGAGTTGTTGTTTGGTATATAGCCAACAACAGAACTTTTTAAATCAAAGTTATCAAAAGTTGCATTATAGACTTGCTGCCACGAGCATAATTAATACCACATTATTGCATATTTTTCTAATTTAATAATTAATTTCATATCTGGCTCTGATTTTTAACGGAATAGTGCTCATTTTTGTTGTTTACCAAATGTCAGTCTTTATTTATTTTTATTCTAGACAACTGTGTTAACAAAACGCAACTTATTAATAAGGTGTTATAATTTCCGTTTCTTTGACAGCCAAAGTTTTTCCCGTATTCTCAATACTGGTTTTTCAATCAGACATCATGCCATGCTATCATGTTTTTTCTTTCATTTTTCAATCATGTAAAGGCGTTGGTTTGATGACCAAGATTTCATTGTTGTGTTCAATTTTTTTTTCAATGTTTGAGAATTCTTAGCAATATGGCGAAGATCTTTTTGCGTGTTTTGTCGATCTCAAAAAAGTGTAATATGACTGCCTTTCTGTGTTTGGAGGGTTCTGCAGGAGAATGGCGTTGATGGTCAGTTGTTACATACCATTAAGGCTTTGTGTGGTGTCGACTGGAGTTTCGTGGTTGAGTAAATTGTAGGCAATCAAAGCTTTACATACAGGCGCTGAACTCCGGCAAGGGCGCGTTTTGTTTCTTCTCTTCTTCATTGTTTACATGAATTGGATCGACAAGAACAACCAAGATGATGAGTTTGCCACAATAGGAAATTGAAAAATCAGTTGCCTGCTATTTGCTGATGATTTGATTCTGCTTCAACAGAATCCGGCCTTCAGTGCACCTTACAGAGGTTTGCAGCTGCTTATGACACTGCAGGAATAAAAATAAGCACGGTCAAACCTGATATACTTCATGTTTCAAGAAACCCTAACAAGTGCTTGTTGCACATGAATGGAGTGACACAGAAACAAGTATACAAGTTCAAGTATCTTGGGGGGCGCATTCATGAGTGACGGAAGGCAAGACGAAAAACTGGATATCCATATTTGCAAGGCAATTGCAATAAAGAGAGATTTTCACTATTCAGTAATTGTGAGACGAGAATTGTCAAAAAAAAGCAAAGCTCTTAATTTTCGAAACAGTCTTTGTCCCTTCTCGCCTACTGTATCTCTGTATGGTCATGAAACTTCGGTAATGATCGAAAGGGTGCGATCGTAAGTGCAAGCGTCCAAAATGAGGTTTCTCCGAAAAATCGAAGGAGTTACATCATTGACAAGGTGCGCATCTCTTAAGATTCGAAAATCTCTTGAGCCGCTATTTTTCAAATTAAAAGATCTCAGCTTAGACAGTTTGGCCACGTACGCAGAATGCCTCAGGAAAAACTGCCAAACTAACTTTACTTGCCAAAGCAAATGGAAAAAAAATACACAGAGCTGGACAGCACTGTTTCGAGCTTTTAGCTCTCATCGGCAGCCCTCAGCTTATCTAACAAAGTTATTCCCCAGCTGGACAAGACTCTTGGCCGAATTGGACAAACCTTAAGGGCTTGCACAGTGGCAGAGGCTTTCTAGGGAATAAACGATTTTTCACTTGTGGGTCATTCCATGCCAAACGTCCTGGACCCTCCAGCTTGACCCTCTTCAAATTCGTTCAAAATGTGTTATAATGTTGTATGGCATGATTGACCCGCACACTAAAAATTTTGCGCAATATCTCTTGTACTTTTGGAAATATGACGATTTCAAATTTGCTACCCCCTCGCGATGGCGAGGGCTTGGTCATTTTCGGCCATTTTTAAAAGCGCATTTCTCTAAATATAAAAACAATGAAAAGCTGATTTTTGGTGAATTGATCAACTTTCAGCTATATTTCATACAGCAAGTGTCAAAATGGCGCAGGCTTATAGCATGATAGAAATAGGGGGTGCCAAAGTGTTCACATTTTGACGCAAGAACAAAATTTTGGTCAAGTTTGAACACCTGCATCTCTCATATGAAGCATAGCATTGCTCTCATTTTTAGCATGGTAGCTCCCTACCTACTGGACATGAACTTTACCAATTTGAAACGAAAACACTGCTTTCAAAAAAAAGTTATTTTACTTCAAAGTATGCACCAGCGGCAAAATTGCAAAAAACATGCCATCTTGTGGTGGAAAAATGGCCCCGTCAGACACTGTTTTCAACAAAAGTTTTTTTGAGAGTGGAAAGAGTTTTTCTCAAAGTACTTACACACCAAAATTCAACTTTGTTCCGAAACTGTAAAGGGATGAGATCAGTCATCTTTCACCATATAGTTTTCTCTTAAATTTGCAAAAAAAATGATCCTCAACATGAAATTTAGATAAAAATTTGACATGTTGTTCAAGAAGATTAGGCTCAATTGATTACCAAAACTTTTGGCCTGTTACTGCTTATTGTTTAGATGCAATTTTGACTCAAATATGCCACTAAATGGCGTACTTTGGTTAGGTAGCATGTGCTTTTTGCTTTCATGTTGCTCGATCACTTTTAGTAGCTTGAAATTACAAAATTTTGTTGTAGCTAAATGTAAATTGGCTGTTAAATATTTCAACAATACAACTTTAGACAACAATTTCATGTTCATTATTGTAAACTTACCAAGGCCAGCCAAAAACTAAAAGACAGCTAAAAATGATATTGTTTCGAAAGTGCCAAATTCAACAACAGCACATCACGCAACAGCATCACAAAAAATTTGGGGATATTGCAAGCCAATAAATAAAGACTATGTTTTATGCAACTGCAATTTGCACTATAGTACGCAATGTGTCCCACTTTCTTTAGAGCAACTTCATGATATATAAATCAAGAGTTCTGTCTGGCAGCAAACAATTCTAAAATGTTGTCATATTCTGTGGCAGCCAACATAGTTTCTTCTGCTGTGTTGCAGTAATTAAGGAGAAGCGATTATGGTTAATGTATCTGTAAATGGTACCTATCACAAATAATAATTTTGAATGCCTGAGATATGACGATTTGCTGTATTTTAACGTGTACGAGACTGATATGCTACTTTTGCTTCTTTTTTTGATTTAGAATATTTGAGATAATTCCTTTCTCGTACATTCTGCTATTTTCTGCAGTTATCGATGTTTGGGTTGTTTACGACTCTTAATTGCTATATTTAGACTTGAAGGTTGTGATGTCATAATTATGTAAAAATTTGTTTATCGTAAGCTCGTGTATTATTTTCTATTGTGACGTATCAAGGGTTTTTCTGGGATATTTGATAGCTTTTGTCGTAGTATAAATAGGCGGGTCGTTTTTTATTCATTATTCTGATATTCTAAAAGTGGGTGATTTTAGGTATTAGCTTTGTAGGCAGTTAAGCCGAGTTTGTGTATCTGGGGTTGGCTCGTATAGCCATTTAGTAAGAGGTGTGAGTGGAAGGATTTTGCTCAGTGAGTTGGTTTGTGTTTCAATCTTAAATAGAAGTTTTAATTTAAGACTGGTGTGCTGCTTTCTTGAGATTCAAGAAGCTAAAGGAACTATCAACTGCCATTTTCGATTTGTCAATTAACATCTCAGTCGTTCTCTTGTTTCAGCCGACGTGGGCAATTCTAAAGATTGTACTCTGGCCAAGTATCAACGATTGCGACAGTACCAAACACTCATTTTGAAGATTTTGTGGCCATGTCGAAACCACATGATTTTACTTCATGAACTTGATGTAAGGATCCTTGTTTTGATCCGATTGTTCAATTACAGCACCAATGTACTGTGCTCTGTAATACAAGATACATAATTATTTTCCAGATTGTAACGTTTGATGAAGCTGCTCACGTGACCGAATTGAAGTAACATTATCATCATTGTAAAGTTTCACTTTAACTCCTTCTTCATCTGATGACAGTCTTTTCATTGCTAAAGTTCATTTGGATTGAGGGATAAAGCAGTGATGGGATCTAGAGCCAGAAACAGTTGGACACCTTGAATATCTTTGTTTTAATTCATAAGCTTTGATATTGCAAGTAACTTCTTCATCGCTAATGAAGAAAAAAATTATTCCAACAATGTTTTGGGTTGCTCATTGAAACATTTGATTAGGGGTCAAGATTTGGTTGTTTTCAGTTGCTTTAAAGCTTGCTCTTGCCACAAACTGCTTTGTGGTGATCCAATTCCATCACAAGGTGACTTTCCATGACTTGTCGCAAAAAATGCCATTGAGCTTTAATCCCATGGTCAACTTCGTGATAGCATAAATTAATAAAATTTTTGTTTAGACTAGTTGCTTCTTCACAGAAGTAAATTTGGGTAATAGCAGGTAACTTTTCCTTGATGTACGTTATAACTTTGCCAGTAAATGCATGTACAGTGTTTGTGTCTTGCCTCATGCACTCACAGATGACACAAAAACTCAAGCATCTGAGGATACACAAAAACTCAAGCACTGAAAACAACCAAATCTTGACCCCTAATCAAATGTTTCAATGAGCAACCCAAAACATTGTTGGAATAATTTTTTCTACATTAGCGATGAAGAAGTTACTAGCAATATCAAAGCTTATGAATTAAAACAAAGATATTCAAGGTGACCAACTGTTCCTGGCACTAGATCTCATCACTGCTTTTTCCCTCAATCCAAATGAACTTTAGCAATGAAAAGGCTGTCATCAGATGAAGAAGGAGTTAAAGTGAAACTTTACAATGATGATAATGTTACTTCAATTCGGTCACGTGAGCAGCTTCATCAAAATTTACAACCTGAAAAATATGTTGCTTGCTTGCATCACAGTGTATAGTACATTGGTGCTGTAATTGAATGATCGAATCAAAACAAGGATGCTTATATCAAGTTCATGAAGCGAAATCATGTGGTTTCGACATGGCCACAAGATCTTCAAAAAGATTATTTGTGACAGGTACCATTAATTGCTCCTCCTCAATTACAACAACACAGCAGAAGAAACTATGTTGGCTGCCACAGAATATGACAACATTTTAGAATTGTTTGCTGCCAGACAGAACTCTTGATTTATATATAATGAAGTTGCTCTAAAGAAAGTGGGACACATTGCGTACTATAGTGCAAATTGCAATTGCATAAAACATAGTCTTTATTTATTGGCTTGCAATATCCCCAAATTTTTTGTGATGCTGTTGCGTGATGTGCTGTTGTTGAATTTGGCACTTTCGAAACAATATCATTTTTAGCTGTCTTTTAGTTTTTGGCTGGCCTTGGTAAGTTTACAATAATGAACATGAAATTGTTGTCTAAAGTTGTATTGTTGAAATATTTAACAGCCAATTTACATTTAGCTACAACAAAATTTTGTAATTTCAAGCTACTAAAAGTGATCGAGCAACATGAAAGCAAAAAGCGCATGCTACCTAACCAAAGTACGCCATTTAGTGGCATATTTGAGTCAAAATTGCATCTAAACAATAAGCAGTAACAGGCCAAAAGTTTTGGTAATCAATTGAGCCTAATCTTCTTGAACAACACGTCAAATTTTTATCTAAATTTCATGTTGAGGATCATTTTTTTTGCAAATTTAAGAGAAAACTATATGGTGAAAGATGACTGATCTCATCCCTTTACAGTTTCGGAACAAAGTTGAATTTTGGTGTGTAAGTACTTTGAGAAAAACTCTTTCCACTCTCAAAAAAACTTTTGTTGAAAACAGTGTCTGACGGGGCCATTTTTCCACCACAAGATGGCATGTTTTTTGCAATTTTGCCGCTGGTGCATACTTTGAAGTAAAATAACTTTTTTTTGAAAGCAGTGTTTTCGTTCCAAATTGGTAAAGTTCATGTCCAGTAGGTAGGGAGCTACCATGCTAAAAATGAGAGCAATGCTATGCTTCATATGAGAGATGCAGGTGTTCAAACTTGACCAAAATTTTGTTCTTGCGTCAAAATGTGAACACTTTGGCACCCCCTATTTCTATCATGCTATAAGCCTGCGCCATTTTGACACTTGCTGTATGAAATATAGCTGAAAG
Source organism: Trididemnum nubilum (assembly GCA_963965965.1). Lineage (NCBI taxonomy): Eukaryota > Metazoa > Chordata > Ascidiacea > Aplousobranchia > Didemnidae > Trididemnum > Trididemnum nubilum. Next base: position 583,004 of record OZ014487.1, on the reverse strand, counting down.
TTGATCAATTCACCAAAAATCAGCTTTTCATTGTTTTTATATTTAGAGAAATGCGCTTTTAAAAATGGCCGAAAATGACCAAGCCCTCGCCATCGCGAGGGGGTAGCAAATTTGAAATCGTCATATTTCCAAAAGTACAAGAGATATTGCACTAAAATTTTTAGTGTGCGGGTCAATCATGCCATACAACATTATAACACATTTTGAACGAATTTGAAGAGGGTCGGGCTGGGACATTTTGAAAAATCAGGACGTTTGGCATGGAATGACCCTTGTGGTACTTAAAATAAACAAGTGAAAAAATCGCTGAACCCTTGCAGTAAGGATAGCCATAGGCTATCCCTACTACAAGGGTTCCCCTTGTGTGACCACGGAAATCATAACTGACAAGTTTGACGTCCTTCATGGTCGACTCCTGGAAATCATAACGACTTCCACTGGCTATCCTTACTGCAAGGTTCGTAACGACTTCCACTGGCTATCCTTACTTCATCCTTACTGAAGCTAGTCAAAAATCACTCAACTGCAAATTTTGTAAAATTTTAATCACCTTACTTCATTTGCACCATTTTCAAGCAAAAAGGACTGGTGTGCCTTAAACAGGGCATGTTGTCATGTAGGCCACACAAAACAAAAGTTGAACATGCGGAAAATGATTCAATATCCAACTTGAGACTGCGGTCAAGAAGAACAAACGTTAGACCACATTTTATTTCAATGCTCTCTTGGACTGCAAGGACTGCAGTGCAAGGACTCCAAGCACTGCAAGGACTCCGATCTCAGGAATGCAACAGATGAACAGGGGCGTCGAGAGCTAAACGTGGGCCCGGGGCCAACTCAAATATGACGGATTTCCGGTTTTGTGGAGTCCAAAATAGACGGAGAAAATGCTGCAGTTTGGTCCGAAAAATGATGTGATCTCCAAAAAAAAAGGTCTTCACCGAAATTCTAACGGTTTTTCCGTTCGAAATTAGGTGATCTCCCCCAAAGAAAAAGGTCTCGAGCTCATGGCTGAAGCCAACCCCTCCTGGGCCCCATAAAGTCCATGGGCCTCGAGATCATTGTACCCCCCTGCCCTCCCTCTCGGCGGCCCTGCAGGTGAAGCCCTGGTGTGGTGTAGTCATTGGCGTGACAAGATAGTGATGATGAAAGCATTTTTATTGACTTCAGATAAGCATTGAAAATGAAAAAATCAGAAAAGTAACTTCCAAAACAATAATGTAGACCAAATTTCAGTTTGACAATTTTTTTCTGATTTCTAAAAATTTTGCCAATTTTAATCTTTGGAGGATATATGGATCAGTCTAATCAAATAACTTGGTGTAAGCTGATTTTTGTCAGCGATTCAGTGATATGTTGGATCAAGGGCAAATAATTCTGCAGTGTAGCATCCATGCATAATATTGATAAATGGGTCTTTACTATGTTGACTTGATACATGAAATATATAACGTTGTTTGTTTTGCTGCTTCACTTGTTTGTGCTAAAATATTGTTTTTCTATTGAATTCGCTACAGTTATATTGTTACTGCTGATTTAGTTGTGGTTATTTTATTGAATTGTATGTTGGTGCTAATAAAATAAATAAATAAGTTTTGGTAATATGATAAACATAACTTTACAAAAGTCGACAACTTTTAGAAATATAATTTTTGGTATTGTACGTTTATTTTGGATTCGTACAAAATTTAGGGCATGTAAACATAATGTTTTTAACAGTTTTGGCAGCAATTCTTCGGAGAAACTTTACGCGTTAACCAAAAAGTTTAGGAAACATTATTAGTACTTATTAAATTTTTCAGAGATTTCGATTTTGTGGCGATTTGGATTGTCCTGATTGGGTTCTTGCAGAAATAAATATTCTGGCGAGATTGGTATGTTCTGACTTATTTTCGAACGTTTTAAGTTTATGTATACTTTGTTTTAGAGGATAAGATACATACCTGTGTAAATAGCAGTTGAACTGATTGAATTTGATTTAAACACGGTACAAACTTTAGGTTTAAATTCAAAGTTTTGAATATGAGGTTGATACTCCTAATATACTAAGGGTGGTTTATTATTATACATTTAAAATTAAAACAAAAATATTCTTTTGCTTATGTCGATAGGCTGGTTGCCAACAAATTGTTTTGAGTTGAAATTAGATAGTGTTCATTAACTAAAATACCTTATAACTTCTCTGTTCATTTGTCAAGCTTTATTGGTCGGGACTTTGTAAAGGGCCTTATGGTCTTTGAGTCAGTTTTCTGCCTGGCCAATATCCACCAATCAAGATGGGTCCACAGCTTGCAGAATTTTTTAAAATCTAGTACAGGCAAGAGACTATGAAATATGAAATTGTAACAGTTTGTATATGGCATTTCAGACATCTGTCAAAATGAAATTGCTTGTAGTGCAACTTATAAAAGATCTACTTGAAGATGACATTGATGTAAGTTATTTAATTGAGCCAATAGATACACTTAAATAAAATCTAGATTTTTAGCGTTGTTTGAACTTAAAATAAATCATAAAAATTTTCATGAATTTAGTAGTTTATGAAAAGATTTCATAGCTATTATTTGGTTTAATTGAGTTAGTAAGTGATAATTGCGTTTTTCTCAACACTCTTCAGTTGAGAGTGCTTATTCTGATGAAAGAACATATAACTTTGTTTCAAGCATTTGTACACCTAAGGCGTCGATTTTTTGTTGATATAAGCAAATTCCAGGAGGGCGAGAATTTCCATCCGTGATGTTTTTGGAAAACTTTTTAACGTGTTTGCGGGTGTGGCAAATGCGGCATTTGTGTCGTTCTGAGGAGCCACATCGTCCCACGTTTAGTCACAATTTTATCTGTCAGTACCGTTTATTTATCCGATTGTGGCACTGCGATATATTCACGGTGACGACGTTTAGTGTAATCTCATATTTATTGTGGCACTGCACCGGCTTCGCAGACGTTGCAAATTTGTCCAGTGTTTGTTCATAATTACATTGATTTAGTTAATTGCGTAACAATATAGTTAAGGTGCGATAATGCCGTTAAACTTTCTTGAACTGGGTATCTCTTAATTATTGCAATACAGTCAAGCCTCGATTTAACGAATTAATGCGGAAATGCAATTGTATGTTAATCGAAAATACACGAATTTTACCTCGTTTTTTTGCACACAACACGTTTTGGGTAAAATCACTTTATTATTGTTATGCAGCAGAATCATACTGCGCCTGAAAAGTCGAATAACTTGGCAACAAGATCTTTGCCTAGTCGGTTTGTTACTAACTTACATGAAGCCTATATTTTGCTTAAAATCATTAACGTATGAGCGTATATCGTTACTATTCTTTGTAGTTTAATACTTTTAAGAGTTACTGCTCGAAATCGGTTTTATTACAGAAATGAGAACTACTTGAGGTAATAAAGAGGTACCGGTATCCCAAATCTTTTCACAATTTTCTTTATATGCAAAAATACGATTTAATCCGGTTGTATCCGTACCATTGGCAACCCTTCATTTCGCAATTTTGTGACATCACAAAAGAAATAATTTTAGCCAATTTCTCGCAGACTAAGAAACCGGATTACCAACTGGTAGCAGTGAGTAGCCTGTAGCCGGATCTGAAAATTTGGCTGCAGCTACTGGAACTTTTAGACCTAGGCTACCAGTACTGATCTGCAGTGCACACCTTTTGTGTGTCACAAAATTGCGAAATGCAGGGTTGCCAATGGTAGGGAGTCCAACGGATTAAAGTTATTTTCATGAATAAGCGGAATTGTGGAAACGAACGCAAGAAAGTTGTAACGAAGCAAATAATTCCTATGTAACGCAAGAAACAGGTTTGAATCGCGAAGAAAACTAACAGTTTATTTTTCGTATTACATGTTACAGTGATTAATTTAGTTATTTGTTAACTTTTTGTTTTCACATTCTCGTTTTTTTTTTTGATTTTCGACACTTCTCGTACCCTAAGCAAAGAGCAGCGTGAACGGTAAAACAAAATTTACTGTATTTTTCGAAGCGTATTTTAGAGCTGTTAATCGGGACTTCGCGTGAGCGCGTAGTACCTTTGTTTTTGTTCGCGAATTTTGGCAGATCAGGATTGATTTGCTTATAACTAGCTAACAGTAAAACCTAGAAAGTTGAAATTTGAACTCAACATGAGAATTAATGAATGCATCATGTGTATGCACCAAATTTGAAGATCCTAGGTCACGTGATCGTAAATTGACACACAAAAAAGTCTTAAAAAATGGCAATTTTTAGCTTGAAAATTTGTCAATTCGCCTATAACTAAAAAACCTCTTGGCGTGTAACGTGGAAATTTGTACACAATGTGGGTGCTTATAAATGGTTCATGCAAACCGAGTTTTGGGGCGCCCGATCTCGTGACCATAATGTTACGCACCGAAAACGGGCAGAAAGTTGACGTTTTTGAACCGATATATCTCGGTAAATACTGATTTTGATGGAAAATGATTTGTGATTCTTGAGCTCACTATCAACTGGGAGGACTAGCGCGGGACTGAAATCGGGGGTGCCAGGTTAAAGGGATCCCCGTCAATAGGGCCCTCCAAAATTTTGAACTTTTAAACCGCTACAACTGGATGGATCAAATTTTGAGAGTGGATAGTTGTTAAAAATAAACTAAACCTAACAAAAATTGGGGGTTTCACAATGAGAGGTTCCCCCCAAACGGGCCCTCCAAAATTCAAAGTTTTTAACCTTTAGAGCTAGACACATGAATTGTTAAAGTAAAGTAAACATAAGGGAAAGATAAAATTTGAAAAAATTTTGGGGTCCCAAAAGTGGGTTTCTCCCCTCAAACAGGGCTGTCGAAATTGGAACTTTTTAAACACTCATGCTAGGCACATGAAATTTTCAGTGTAGGTTAATATGAAGAACAGATAAAATTTGGGGTTACCAAAATGGGGGCTTTTCCCCAGAAACGGGGACGCCAAAAAAAAAACACTGATGCTAGACACATGAAATTTTTAGCCTAGGCCAATATAAAGAAGAGATAGTATTTGACAAAGTTGGGGGTACCAAAATGGGGGTGCCCTCTAACGGGGTACCAAATTTTTGAACTTTTGAACCATTAGATCCAGATTGATCAAATTTTCGGAATGAGTAGATATTAAAAGTAAAGTAAACTTAACAACTAAACAGAACCATAAACTAAATACACAAAACAGCATCAAAGACATGATCATAAACAAAAAATTTGTGATCGAAGACAGGAAAAAAAATTCAAACACAATATAACATCGAAACATTCAAGTTGGAGGTCTCTAGATATCGCTTGCGATATCTTACTCAAGTTGAGCTTAATGGCTTTCTTTTAACGAAACTGTCTTTTGTGACGTTGAGAAAGTGTACTCTTTCTTATGGCTCAAGGTTTTTGAAGAATTTAAGTGAGGAAGTTGTAGTGCCAAATAATGGATTTAATGATTACGCGGCGTGTTTCGAAATTAGGGTCACTCCCTCTACCCCTTACTTGAAAATTTATGAACTTTTCTTCATTAGACAAGTTAAGAAGTTCATTAACGTAAGTTTCAACTAAGCTATTTTTGATTTCAAATTTCTTCCACTTTGATGTTGAGTAGCTTGAGTTGGATAAACCTACATAGCTAATGATTCAGAGAAAATTAGATAGATTGATAAACAATAAAAGCCTGGAATGCCGGTGCATTCTCAACACCTCTCACCTTCGGAGCTAAATCCTCACAAAAGCATGCTGGGTAGTCATTTCGAAAGATCTTGTTAATTAAAGGGCATATAGAAAACTGCGATGGTTTACCAAGTTATTCTCATTGACCTGTGACAACTTGTGAGTGAAGCATTGATTAGGAAAAATAAATTTTGATTCTCAGCCTTTTTTTTTTGCAGTTTGTCGAGTTATACCACTCGAGAATGAAGGTTACGTGGCAAAAGCTTGAGCGATTTTGTAAAAAACTTAAATAAATGCCTGTTTTAAATTTTCATAATTTTGAGCACTTTTTTAATTTTAGTTTATGCTGTTGAGGAGGGGGGCTTTAATTTCGAAACAACCGGTATACCAATACTATAGTATGTTGAATTGCGATGCGAAAGAGCGTTTTCAGAATCATACATGGCTGTAAGTTTCGTTGATATAACGAAATTTGTTTGTGAGTCGCTGGAATTTTAAAGACCGCTTTATGCTATTTTAAATGAAGTGAAAAACTGTTTAAGAACTCGTAGAAAGTTCTTAGATTTGACAGTGTATTGTAAACTGTTATGCGAGCTTTTTGATTGACGTTACTCGATTATTTTTGATGACTTCGAGAGATTTAAATATTGAAATCGAAACACCACAAAGCGATTGAAGTTAGTGAAACAAACTCTGAAAGGGGCGCATTTAAATTATTGATCGGACCATGACCGACCACATTTTTTACCAATTTATTTAAAGCAATCGGATCACTATTTTAAAGCTTAATAAAGTTCAGTAAAAGTTATATAATGCCGCGAAGTCCCCAGATATCACTTGCCATGTCACGTTCTGGTTCAATTTTCTATTCACTATAAATTTTCACATTTTTCAAAGATTAATTTTCGACTTTTCTCGTACGCGACGCAAAAAATAGCATAAATTGTAAAAACAACAAATTTTATTTTTCCTAACATATTTCAAAAGTCATTAATTTAATTTTGTATTGATTTTCCCATATTTTATAGATTAGTTTTCGACGCTTCTCGTACGCTGCGCTAAAAAAACTGCACAAGCTGCAGAAACTAATAATTAGTTAACATTCATGGCGTATAAAATAATTTGTTTGAAAATGAAACTTGAAGCGCGTTACATCGGGATGATACATTTTATTGGAAGCAGCGTTCTCCGATGTATTATTTTTATTCAGGTTAAGCTGATTAAAAATAATACATCAGAGAACGTTGCTTCAAATAAAAAGTATTTATAGTTGTTAAATTGTTTAGAGTTTGATTAATTTGTTCTCAAAGATATAAAAATAAAACTTTAACAGACAAGTTCTACTCTAATGAAATTCAAAGGCAAAATGATTTTTTCTTTTAGTTCGCGCTTTGGCAATTACAGAACACACCCTATGGGCAGGGTTGGATCCATTCATTTTTTTTTAATTTTTAAATTCAAATTCATTGACTTTGAAAAAACTAAATTCAAATTCATCAATAACTCGTGAGCGGGTTCAAATTCAAAATTCAATCCTACCCCACTTTTTACACCGAACATTCAAAGAGGATTTTGCAGTTTGCATCTAGCAAGTCGCAGTCTCGTAGTCACAGATGTGTATTAGCGCATCACAGATGCATAATAAACCAACAACTCCAGTCGCTTGAATCCAGAATTAGATACAGTGCCGTCGCCAGAGCAAACGAAGTGAGGGAGCACCAGCCAAAAGTGGGGGGCACTAAAATTTACTTGTAAGAACTGATCTTCAGATCTTGTACGGGTGCAATTATCCGCAATATTAAAAAAAGGCCGGCAGCGTTTCTTAGCTCGTTTCGTCTGTGGCCAATAATCGTTTGAAAAATCTATCTACAGCAGTGAATGCTACCAGATGTGCGACCAGGATTTTGCTAAGAGAGGTGAACCAAAAGTAAATTTTTTTTACACAAAAACTGCCTGATTTAGCCCCCGTGCTGAACAAACTGATGCAACTCAAGCGTGACACAGACGGACATAGACACTAAATATTAAGTAAATGTGGATGGGGCCTGAAGGCAGATCCCCCAGCCGCTGGGCGATTTTACAGCAAAAAAAAATAGAGATTTTATTGCCATTTTAATCATACTTAGCACTTAGAAGCCCTATGAATAACTAAATTGCTAAAATTCAAAAGTCATTCCAAAGAATTGAATTGCTTTGCACCTTCAGCTCCTCCTTACTTTAGGTCCAGTCTAAAATACGTTTAAACGCTTGTATTTTGAGATTAATATTTCGCAGTGACTTTGCAAATGGGGCTTAGGCCCCTTCATACTAGTTGCGCCACTGACTGTGACCTTAAAATCTTGAGAGTGCTCTAGAAATCAAAACAGCTGGTCTTTGAAAAAAAGGTTTTCACGAAGTCTTTCATGTCATAATCACTAACTAAGTACCGGTAACGATTCTGCAGGCTTGCATGTCTCTTCCGCGACACATTTGTAAAAGCGTGTCAACAAGACGGAATATTGCGTCAGATTTATGCACAGCAGTTGGTTGTCAGCAAATTCGCAAAGAATCGGAAAAATATCAAAGAAGAATTTTGTTTAAACGTAATTATTTCTTTTTCCATCATTGTCTGTTGTCGTTGCGTGATGTTCCAAAAGCATTATTTTTAGTGAACCAAAATGAGGGCACAAGCGGCCATTAAGGGGGTGCGGCGCCCTGCTCCACCCCACCCTCCCTTCCCACCGTAGCGACGGCACTGGTTGGATCCATTCATTTTGTTTTTAATTTTTAAATTCAAATTCATTGACTTTGAAAAAACTAAATTCAAATTCATTGACTTTAAAAAAACTAAATTCAAAATTCATTGATTTTGCAAAAGTCGGATTCAAATTTATCAATAATTCGTGAGGGGATTCAAATTCAATCCAACCCTACCTATGAGACAAAACAGAGAGCGATGCCGTTTTACTAGTTTTGACGTAAGCACGTTCGAGGTTATAACTAAATGGTATACAAAATTAGTAAAACTCTTCGCGATTAGCTGATTGTTTTTCCGACGACATGCCCAGAATTGCTTGATTTTTTCTCACATGGAGCAAATGGACCCCAAACATTTGGGGGCCACTTGGTAATTTCCCAGATGTGCCCCCAACAATTGATTATTAAACGGCTTAAGATAGGATGTTTTTTTTTGCTATCTGTCACCTTGTGGTCGATAAATTCATTTTGACACTGTATGAAATTCCAACCCTCCTAGGTGGCTCAGAAGAAAATATTTTTAATTGCTCTCTCATTGGGAAAGCAAAAAGTTTTTTTTTTTGAGAATCTCATTATTCATCTTGCGTCGGTAGTTCACTGGGCTGGCTTCTTAGCAAACTCTCATCTAGTTTCTATGTTGTTTCAGTTTGCAAAAGTTGAAAAGATAACATCTGGTGCAAAATATGGTAAGTTTAATAGAAATTCAAAGTCTATATAAATTGTATATCTATGGATCGGCATAATGTTTAGAATGTTTAAGATAATCCGCATAATGTGTGGGGCAGAGATGGAAACCGGTCGGGTCGAGATTCTTCGACCGGCCGGTCAAGCCGGTTGAAAAACCGGTCAAATGCTCAATCTGGCAACTAAAAGACATCTAAGCACCAACCGAAATATCCTTATATATTTTGTCATAAATAAAGCGTTTTATAAAAATCAGTATTAACAAACCACATCTTTCGAAAACACTTGTTGAATCGTTTCAAGCTGTGACTAATATGCTGTGACCATTAAGACATGCACATCCAGAGACGTATTTAGGGTGGGAGTATTGTGCCATTCCCCCCACTTTGGGCCACGGCACTTGGCAAAATAGTGCAAAATACACGTTAAAATCGCGTAATCAGATTCTAATAAAGCATGCATGTGGAAGAGGCTTGCGCTACCTAGCATTTTAGCATCATTTTAATCAGCTTAAGAGTAGAAGTGGCGCAGATTTCAGATTTTTTTTAACATGCTAAAATCTTGCCGCTTTGAAAAGCTTGTTTCAACTTAAATTTACCACTCTCTACACTGGGCAAGAAAGACATAGCTCTTATTTTTTTATATCTAACTAGCCACGGCTTGTTCTGAAGTAGCAGCATTTCTACAAACTGCTGGGGCACATTATATTTCGCATGTTTTCTAGCCAATGTCATAACAGTTTAGTGTTTTCAGTGAAAATAACGGACGTGTTGCGTTCATCGGGATAGTTATTCATAACCACTTCGTACTACCGATGAGTTTATTTATTGGTTTGACGTTTTCCTTTCCAAACCGGGAAGCTTCTTCAGAACAATTTTCGGCAGTGCTGCCTTTGCAGTTGCAAAAAGATAAATGAGAAAAAAATAACAGGAGAAGATAGGTAATAGCAAAAACATACGAAAATCACAATACTTGTACTATTATACCCCAAAACATTAAAATGATGGAGCAATAACATTATATAATATTGAAAATTATGTCACTAACAGCGTGAAAAAAAGGAATATTGAAAGATTATGTCACTAGCAGCGTGAAAAAAAATTAATAACATTCATAACAACGGTAGGCTGCTTCACAAACAGTTTGAGAAAGTATGAAAAGGATCTTTTGCAAAACATTAGATATTGGAAAAGGCTTTTTGCTCCACAGCTAAAAACCTTTTCCGGTACATAATGTGTTGCAATAGATCCTTTTCATACTTTCTCAAACTGTTAGTGAAGCAGCCTAGTCGTTATGAATATTATTAATTTTTTCACACTGTTAGTGACATAATTTTTCAATATTATATAATGTTATTGCTACATCATTTTAATGTATTTGGGTATAATCAGGGGCGTATTTAGGGAGGGGGGCATGGTGCCATGCCCCCCTTTGGGGTGCCGGTAATGTATAAATAAGTAAGAATAGTGCGCAAAATTGAGTCATGCCCCCCCCCCCTTTTGGAATTCGCGGAAGATCTGCGCAAAAAAACGAGCTGCATGTGGGTGAAGACCTTTTTTTTTTGGTCCTTACCTAAATTTGGGCAGAAAACGAACCAATTCTGAGTGAAGATCTTTTTCTCAAATTTTCTGGCTCCCCCTTTCAAAAATCCTGCGTACGCTAGTGGGTATAATAGTACAAGTATTGTGATGTTAATACGTTTTTACTGTTTCCTATCTTCTGCTGTTATTTTTTTCTCATTTATCTTTTTATAACTGCAAAGGCAGCACTGCCCAAAAAAAAGTTTAGTATTTGCTGCTCGGCAAATTGCAAATAATCTGTCACCAATAGCTAAAAAATTGTAACTTCATGTTTTGGCCTTTCGCAAAATATTATTAGAAGAACGTATAATAATTTAGCTTGTGCCCTCCAGTGCTATTTATGCTTATTTTGTGCACGTTTTGCGCTGCTCAAAACAGGTCTTTCAAACCAAAACTTAACCAAAAAAGGTAAAATTGAATCATTTTTGCAAAAAACGCCAAAATTTTTTTGCGTTGTTTTTCTAAGACCCCGTCTAAAGTCACAAATTTTAACACCTCACCCATGCCCCCCCTTTTGAAAATTTTTCTTTCAATACATTGAATAGTGAAGAAAAACCTCTAAAAAAACCGGTCAACCGGCGATGATTTTGAAATTTACCGGTCGGGTCGAGAAAATCCTGACCGGTTCCATCTCTGGTGTGGGGAATCAAGTGACGTGTGAGTGCTGCTACTTTAAACGTTTAAGGTGTAAAGTTTTTTATAAATACGTAAAGATGGCAATAATTTTATCATTACACTGAAAATTAGGCAACATTGACAATGTAAAGGAAAAATATATGAACCGGAATATCTCGCAAACGGTAAGAGGTAAATTGGGGGAGACTTCATGAGAATGGATATGATTGAAATAGCTTTAGGTGAAAAAAAGGTTACAGTGCCGATTTAAAGCCTTTGCTGTGTTCAACTCCAAACTGAAACAAAGCTTACCGATTTAGAAGCATATGCTTCAACCATTGGATTAATTTTACTATTTGTTTAGATATTGGAGATATTAAAGCGAGTATTGCTGGGCTGAGATTTATAATAACAAGTGCTGCGAAACACGATGTTGATGCAAACACATTATCTAATGAACTACAACAACTTGGCCTCCCAAAAGGTAGAAAAAGGATTAATTATTCTCCCACTTTTAGCTCGTCAGCTAGAGGTTTTACGAGTATTTTTTCATGAAACGAATTATGTTGATGATAGTGCAACGAAAAAAGTTTGAAAGGAAAAACGGTATTTTTTCTCATGGCGGATCGCTTCTTGCTTACTTGATTTACTCGATTGCAATACTGGATTTTATTATTGGGAGGCACCCAGCCAGAATTTTGCTATGCTAAGGGGCTGAACCAAAATGCTGAAATACGTAAAAAGTATCCATCAACTTCTTCGCAGCAAACCGATATCTGTTTGGGTGGACAAATCGATTAACGCCATAGACAGAAATTTTATACGTTTTAAGAGCCATTTAAACGTAGTTAAATTGTCTTGATATGCTTCAGCTTTTCAGTTCCTACATACCTGCCAGTTAGTTCAAAACATGTTTAAAAGCTTACTGGTTTATTAGCGTACGAGCTAGCTGCATTTGGTTTAAATGAAAAGAACATGAGATTTTTCACTGGTGTAAACCAGTCAGTCTTTGAGCGTCCAAAAATTCACTAGCATGATTGTTAGAGAAGAAACATGTAAGGTTTTCAGAGCACTCGTCTGCGTTGTGTAAAACTTACGATGGTAAACTTATCGCCCTACGGGATGAGTTTCTGAGGAAGAGTTTCAGACAGAGTTCCTGTCTCCGCTCTGTGGATTGGAAAATCAATCCCGCGTCCGGAAACGATAAACAACGATCCGTCGATCTTCGACTGGTGGTAAGTGGAAGTTGCTTCGGTTGCCGAAATAAGACTACTCCTAAAATTAGGTTGTTGTTACTACCCGGCTCTTGCCTGTGGATGAGAGCTCGGCGCAGCAGAAATGCTACACCATAGAAACCAACCTGGGCTGGAGAACCCCAAAAGTGGCCTTTTCTACACCACTCGAAAAATGGGCACCTCTTCACCGCTGATGGGTTGGAGCCTGGGAGGTCCATTGCCTTTTACGACGGGCTGGGTGGGCGGCTTCAGTATTATACCCCGAATAAAGCACTGGTAAAGTTGGACGATATTGGTCGAACATGGAGTGAAGAATACAATAAGTCGTGTATGAGATTTGAACTCATGCTCTCAACACCAAGCACTTTCATCATTATTCCCTCATGCTTTAACTGGAATTGGCAAAGTCAGAGTTGAATTGTCTTGGGTCGAGCGAAAGCAATGCTCCGCGGAAACAATTTGCTGAAGAGTTCCACATAAACCAAAAAAAAACACACAAAATAAAAATTTAAAACTCACAGCAGCGCCTGTTTCGCCGAAAACGGCTTTTCAGAATCTATTTGAATAAGGACTTATCCACCTGAGGAGCCGTTTTTCGGCGAAACATGCGCTGTTGTGGGTTAAAATTTTTAATTTTAGTCATTTATTGTGTATTCTGCTCTTGACAGTTACTGTTAAGGCGAATTTGCGCAGTATCTGGTTTTTGTCCGTTTTTTTCACGTTCTGAAGAAGTATGCGCTTTTTCGTTCGCATGTTTTCAAATCCATATTCGCACTAAGTTGACCGTTACATACAGATATAAATTTTGTGCATAAACGATAAAAATAGGGCAGTGCCCCTTTACAATTTTTTTTTTTTTTTAAGAAAACTTTTATCCAGTATATGACAGTCTGGTTAGTGCGGATATGGACATATGAAAATGTGGACGAAAAACGGATAGTGCGTAATTCCACCTTGATTGTGAACTCACGTTAGGGTTCGTTGTGACCAAATCTCTTCAAAATAAAAATAAATAAAAGGATTGGAAGCAATGTAAGAATTGCCAACCAAATCAAACAACTGTTTTTTGATGATATGGAAACCATAATCATCTCGCCAAAAAGTTCTTGTTTAGTAGGACTGAGAACATTTGCGGTTGCAAGTCTCTGTTCTTCTTTCAGTCTTCTGTAAGTAAGTTTAATGAAACTGCGAGTCTGAGGTAGCAGATTGGTGAAACCGAGATATTTCAAAATATTGCGACTGGCAATTCTAAAAAATTGCGTGTAAAAACCAGAATCATGATGCGAAAACTTGGTAGATTTTTGATCTGTTTTAACAACAATGTGAAAAAGTTTATGTTAACAGCTAAATAACCCTCACACACATGAAGATGAACTCATCCAATTCACTGTCGCTGAATCAAAGTTCACAGTGTTACTACATGGTAGGTGACTTAGTGAATGGTTTTGTCGTTATTAGATAATAGTTAGTCTTTGAATATGCGACTTCAAAATCAACCCTTGTTTTGTTGTTGTAGTGCGTATTTAATATTTATCCTTCTGTCACCGAACAGCGTCAAACGCTAACTATTGGACGATCCGCACACTTTTTCATTGCAATGACTTTACTTCGTGTTGGGAGAAATCCGCACCTGCTTAGAAGTTTCCAATGTTCCTGTAGATTTCGAACTCTTTTGTCTACTGAATTTGCTGCTTGTTCGAAGCCACCAAGCAGAGATAATCATCGTAATAGCGTCTTATCTAAGGATGCAACAACGTGATCAGGATCCAGGTTGAATCGAGATGATGCGATCAGGGTCGTTGTAAAAATGACGCAGAAGCGTGTTACGAATTGTCGGGATCCATCACTGCGTCATTGCAACTGCCTGCAACACAACACAGAAGAGATGTCGCAGCGGTGGCGGGCCATTGGTAACACTGTGTTCGATTAAAACGAGCTTAGGTTTGAACTTCATGCCCCAGAGACGAACGCGTTACCAACTTGATAGTTTTAATGGACTCCGTCTTTGAAACATTACTTTAAAAGGGCATTTTAAACAGTTCTGGTTGCATAGTGTTGACCAATATTTTTGGAAAAGCCTAAAATCATTCTCACCAAATTTAAACTTAATACGTTTTCAAGCTGTTACAGTTCTACAAAAACCACCTAGGGAACCACAAGTGTACCAGAGATATCGCACCTCCGGGCGGGGAACCACAGCGAATCAAATGAAAAAGGAAAAAACAACGTCGATCAACCAGCATCTCCATGATCACAACACCACAGGAATTGCACAGGTGAACATCCGCGACCGGTCGCGGATGCTCACCTGTGCAATTCCTGTGGTGTTGTGATCATGGACATGCTTGTTTATCGACGTTGTTTTTTCCTTTTTCTATTACAGTTCATAATTAACAGTTTTCCTCTTACTTCAGTGTTGCCATTTTGGAAGTATTGTTTCAGAAGATTAACTTTTGGAAAGCTGGCTTACATTTACTGGAAAAGCAGCTATTTTACAATTCTGAACCTTTGCCGCAGAACGCATATTGAGAATTTGGAACATGCAGTAACGTTTGGAAATTTTGTTTCTACATGGCAGCCCTGACAAAATTTCTATGGGGAAAAAGTTTCCAAGGGGAAATCTAAACTGTTATATCTCGTGAACAGAAAGGTCGTAAAAAGCTCAAACTTGGTGAAGATAGTCTTTGAATCTCAAGCTTTTTGAAAGAAAACCTAGGCTCTTTTAAGGTGGTTTTTTGCCGCGAGCCAGATAAAGAGCTGCTCGATGACGTTTGGTTAGGGCAGTTAAAAATTGAAATTTAATAAAAACATCACAACATAACACAGAACACGTCAAAAAATAAAAATTTAAACCCTACGGTCTGTTTCAACCGTAATCGGGATCATCAGGGGTATCTTATTCAAATAGGATTCTATTGGGATAATGTTATGTTGTGATAATTGTTCTGGCCTTCGCTGTCGAGCACTTTTTTGATCGGTTGAATTCAAACTCCACTCATCATAATAAAAACATCTATAAAATAGTACCCCCAATCGGCTGTTTCGCAATTTGGCTCATCGGGGTGATGACAGTAACTCTAAACATTAAAATTGAAATAAATAAAATCTGGCTGTGCTTCGGAGGGCGAGAAGAGAACCTTACGCGTTGTTTAGCTTTTCCACTGTTTTGCCCTTATTTGATTTTGAATTTTAATGTTTAGATTTACACTCACTCCCATGAAGAGTCTAACGGCAAAACAGCCTGTTGGGGGCTCTATTTTGCAGTTGTCTTTACTAAATTTCAACTTTTAATGCATGTTGTAGTCGATTTTTAAAGAGTACGTTTTGGTTGTAAAATATGAAAGTTGAACTTTAAATGTTTACCTAATAAGAGGACTTGCTATTTTATCATCTTATAAATCTGCAGTGTTGTCTGAATTTAAAGCGTTTTAATAATATTCTTTTCAGAACTCAAGACAGCCCAAAGTCAACTGCAAAATATTGAATTATGAGTTTGGCTATTTCTTTGTTGGACGATTGAGTTGACTTTCGCTTTGATTTATCGAATGCCAATGGAAAAAATTCGTTCTATCAATCATGTTTTTCATATGTAGTCCAGTAGCTGGATCAGTGGTTCTCATCCTTTCATGAAATGTGCCCCCATTACAAAGACTCGATTTTGATCGCTATACTTGTAACCCCCTACTCGAAAAAAAAGGTTGCCGGAACAGTTTGTCCCAAGATCTATACCACAAACGGTGACGAGCAAAAAAATCGGACGTTTTATGAGCCAAATTTTGTGTTAATTTAAGGCAGAAGTTCAAAATAAAGAAAATGTCGAAGTCAAAAAAAGGAAAAAAATGGATAGAAACAAAAAAAGATCTTCAGTGCTTTTTGATCCTGTTACCGAGCAGCTTGTGTTCTAGGGCGCAATACCACCCCCGGTGCTCATCCTTAGTCACCCCTGAAGTCGCTCTGTGGTCCACGAAGGGAGCCCAGAAACTCACTTGGGAAAACCCTGCGCTAGACTGTTCTGCGTTTATTGTGTATCTCAACTTTGCGTTCCTTATGCGTAACGGGGCTAATGGTAAGAACCTTTGTTGGGTGATTGAAGCTGCCAACTCTGTACATAAGAGCATGCTGAAAACGTCTCATTATAGAAAAATTTACATTTTCTCTTCACACAAATTGCGGGCACCGCATCACCATACAGGCGGTTTGTTAACTTATGGGCTACACAGGATGGACAACTGGAACTAGACATTATACAACCAGAACCTACTGCAGCTCTCACTTCATGGTCAGTGCAGATTGCATTTTCTGACTCGACCCCATTAAAGCAGATAAAATAAGAATTCATCGGATTCCATCGCCCAATTTTGTGCAATATGTTTGCTGCTTCAAATGATTTGTGGTTTGCTGATGATTTTTATTTTGTTTTGATTGTCTTTTTGATCGAGTTATATCGTTTTTGCGTTTTTTTGTAGCATTAAATGAATTTGTCATTATACTATTCTAAGTTATTGCGAAATGAAAAGGTTTTGTAGAGCTAAGGTTCGAAAAGTGTAGATGTGGCACTTTAAAATGCTTAGGAAATTAAATTCCCAAGCAATTTGGCGCTGCACATTTCCAGTGAAAACATGGTCTAGGTCTAAAGCACGGACGTTTAGTTTCAGAGGACAATAATATTGAACTCGGGGACGTATCGGCGTTGAGTCGATCAGGAGCCAGAGCATTAGTTTTTTGTTCATGTTCTAACATCAGTAATTCGCTGTCTTTCAGGTACAGATTTGATTCGGGAACACCGCGGTCGGTATTTTTCGGTAAAAGTATTCCGAATTAACGTATGCAGCAATTGGAGTAGGTCTACTTTATTGACTCCGTTTCAAGAATAGCATGACCGAGAGGGTAAAGGCGTCGTTTTCACGACGACCCTGATCGCATGATCCTAGTTCAACACGCATACTGGTCACGTTGTTGCGTTCTTGGACAAGTCACTTTACAATGGTTATCTCTATGAAGTAACTCGAATAAGCAGCAAATTCAGTGGACAAAAAATAAACTGGAACATTGGATCACTGAAAACTCCCAAAGCAGGTGCGGATTCCTCCAAACACGAAGTTCTTATTGCAATAAAGTGTGCAGAACATCCAATCAGAGAGAAGTCTTACCAGTGGTATACAAAGACTGATATCGGACCCCTTTGCTAATGCCAGAGCCGGAAATTAAGTGAAGACCAAAAAAAAAAAAAAAAATCACAGGAAATCCGGCCAGTTTTTGCCGGAAATTTGATGAAGACCAAACAAAGGTCTTTCCCAAGGTTTCATTTGTACACCGAACTACGACTAATTGAGTGCCGAAGCTACTACTTAATTGCGCATGAATTTACAGATCCAAAGCAGCGCTGCAAACTCGAAAAAACTCGGTTGTTTGGCCGAATTTGAAAAAATGAATTTTCTGAACTCGAATAAAACTCATCAGTTTATTAAAATGAAATTTAAAGATTGAAAATTGTCGGAAAGAAACATTTATCATTGAACATGCTGAGTAAATTGAGATTATCGTTCGCTTGTCTTGCGGTGGCGGCCTGCGAGACAGCATGTAAACAAAAAGAGAGCGACAAAGTCGAAAAGTAGACTTAGTGTTTTTGTCAGCCTGTACTCAGAAACCTTGATATTTTTTGTTGAACTTGAACTCGAAAAAATTAAATTACAGAACTCAACTTGTTAGATACCTGAACTTGAATAAAAATAGATCGAGTTCGCAACCCTGCTCCCGGGTCCCTCTAGCCCCGGTACGATGTACCCCTTAAACCTCCCTTTCGCATGCCCTGCATCCAATTAATAGTTAGCGTTTAATGCAGTGCGATTACAACAAATTTCCGCGCGCATCACCAGGTCGCCATACTACATTTACTTTATAGCATCGCAGTGGAATAAAATCATGAGAACGCTGTGCAAAAGAAATCCATTCATTAGCGTTGCGCGAGCGGACATTTGAGCGGTTGGACCTAATTGTAATTGCAATTACTTTTTATTCAACAAGTCGTCTTTGCCAGGATGTAATATTTAGTGACTATGGATAGAGCGAAGGGACCTTTTGGTCTTCGAAACAAACTGCCATCTGTCTACCACACACGGTGGAGGCTTCACTCTGTCCCTTTTAATGCTGAACGACAAGCAGGGAGGCTGTTAATAGCACTTTATATAGCCTTTGGTGTGATCCGTCCGGGAATCGAATCCAGACCTATCATTTCAGTAGCAGACGCTCTATCCACTCAACCACTAATCGGTTGACAAGTGGTGCTGCTAGCAACATCGTGTCCCAGTTCGAAACTAGGCTGTAGGAAACCGTAGTTTTAATTCACAAAAAAGAGTGCAAATAGAAATATTTCAATGCTTTGTAATCACGTACAATTCGACAAACTTTAAAACTTAAACAAACAAATAAAACATTGGGCGTTAAAACAAAATCAGTCAATGAATTATCAAAAATAACTAAATCTATTTAAAAGTTTATTAAATAAAATCGATTTTTTGTTGCCTGATTTTATGTTAACGCCAAATGTTTCATCGTCTATCAATCGTTTCCACAAAATCTCCAGCTTGCCCTTCTACGGTCTGGATTCTATTCTCTGAATGTCCGCATCAACAATCACGTTTGTTGAACTGTTTCGCCAAGCCAAGATTGTAGTGGAAGAAGTTAGTTTCCACTTTATTGACAGTGAAATGAATAAGCAACACACAATAAAATCTCAAAGCGCTTACATTAATTGCACGGCTAAGAAAAAAATAGTTTTTTCTACAAGTATGCAAACTAAAAAACTTGAACATTAGTTGACTTCTGCCAACCTTGAAAAATTGGTAAATTTCAAGCGTTTGTTTATTGTGAAATAGTTACACCCTACAATTGATAAAATCACGCGAAATAAAAATTGAAATTTTTTCTTACGGAAGACAAAATTCAGAACCAACAGGAATGATATTTTTACCGAACTCAAAAATCTAAACTGCAGAATTTCCACAATAGCTAAAACTTAAAAACCATAAAAATCCCAACTTAAGAAGTGATAATCGATTGAGTTTGCATCTTTGATGTTAAGTAGTCGCGTTCTTATGGGAAGTTTTACTTGGTATGTTCCGCCTGCTCTCTGCTGAAGTCGAAGATTTGATGAAAAAAGTTGAAACGTGGGACGCTTTTGATGGAATGGATTTGTTTTGCTGCTGTGATCCGAGATCCGTAGTGGCTTTCGATGACGGAGTAAATGAAATTTTGTTGACGTATCGGGAAGAATTAGACGGAGTTGAGAGCTTGGTGATTGGCGATATAGAAATCATTGATGAGGAGTTATTCGGAGTAGATTCAAAATGAGATGATTCGGTATCTTGATTCCAACTCCGTGACAAAGACATGGATTCAACCTGCACCGAAAACCAAACTTGAAGAATTTAGGAGTACAGATAATGTCATTACACAGATACCGCGCTCTCTTCTGACACAGAAGCTTCAGGATATAATCCTCGGCCCGGTTAACCCGGTCAGAGCTACAAGAAATGCGGAAGACAAGATGGGTCGTGCAACTAACTTCTTAAAACGCTTTGGCGTTGAATTTCGAGTATAATAAAGTTTAGGTTCTGAAGGTTCTAAGAAAGTCAGCATTAGGGAAACTTAAAATGTTTTAACGTTGCTCGCTGGAGATCTGGAACGACTTGGAAAAGGTGAGAGTGGCCAGCCAGCGCATTGTTGAAAATGTTACAAAAGCGCTCGAAGCCATGAGTTTTAATGGTTGAAAAAAATGGGACCCAAGTTTTACTTTTTGACCGCATTGGAACAGTTCCTAAAATCCTACAGACTGAACCACAATAACCTATTCGCTGAATTCACAGGCGCTCTAACGCGTCTAATTAGTGAAGAGAAATAAATCACAAAATTGCAGAGTTGTAAATCCGGCCGGGCTTCTCGGGTCGGGTTTGGGCTTAAGATTGGAAAAATGTCGGGCTTAATTCGGCCCTGATATAAGTACTTGACTAGTGTTTTCGTCTTTTAGCTGTTAAAAGCGTGATTCAAATAACTTTGCACACTGAATGACAACTTCGTTTAAGCATAAATGCAATTATTATTACACATTTATAATTATTAATTATGTCACAACTCGTCAACAATGACAAGTTTCATAACGAGAAAAAATTGTACACATTTTTGATTTAACCTCATTTTTGGGCTTTTTCGAGCCTGGTTTTGGCTTCAAATCACTTTTCGGGTTCGTACTTGTCCAGTTGCCCACCCGTTTACAACTCTGTAAAATCGTGCAATCAGGGAAGGAAGGACTGAGAGGGATATGCAGGGATGTGCTGGTGTGTAACATGATTGCGAGAGGTTTGCAAGGGTTGGATGCACGGGATCGTGAGGAATGGTGACTGGGCAGCAAAACCGGCTAACCCCTGCATTCAGGAAATATCTGCAGGGCTTCAAAATAAACGGATACACACTCCTGGAGCTAAATGATGATGATGTGGAATCTTATTTACGCCTAAAGAACGATGCTATAGGTCGAGGTTCGATTCCCAAACTGATATTAATTCGTTTTCTGGTCAAAACACAGCCGGCTTATTTTGCATTGCACAAAATCAGTCAAGCCATTTAGCCTAGAGTTAGCAGCGGTTTAGCCGGCTACAAAAAGCATACATATAAAAATAAGCTCTATAGTAAAAAGCATCGATAACAAAAAAATAATCTTTGATGAAAGCCAAAGTTAATTTATACCTTTACTGGTTCATTTTTCGAAAGTGGATTATGTTTTAGTTGGGTGAAATCTTTCATATCTTCAAGCAGCTTCTCGTTTTGGTCTTGCAATTTTCGTAACTCCGCTCTATACTCCTCTAGCATAAGATCCATTCTCTTCATCTGTTCCGCTTGACTCAGTTTATGGAGCAGCGTTTGATCGTACACGTGGGTAAATTTTGAATGCAAAGTAATCTGAAGAAAATGTTGCGAAGTAAAAGTTTGTTGAAGATTTTTTAAAAACATTTGAAAAAGGAATGGCTATGACGACAATCTTGCTCAACTGCTTGTGCTTCAACACCCATTATGCAAGTTCATCGTATTAAATACATCATCTTTTAAATTCCAATAAAAACATCTGTTTGTGTTATTTCAAAAATTTACGCTAACCTTGCTGTGTTTGAAAATTGTTCTTACATAAAGGGAGAGTGCGCCAAGAGCAATTGCTCTCCCCCCGTATAAGGTGCACCCAAAAAAAAAGCCCTACAAAAACAACAGCCAAAGCCGAAAAATGGGGGTGAATTGAAAAACCAAAAATGGTGTTTTTCACTACTTTTTATAGCAAAAATTGGTCATCAGTCGGAGCTAATGAAGTAAAATCAACAAAAGTGAACATTTTTGCTAGATTTCGTGGACGGCTGCATCACCTCGTGCCTCTTATGCATCTTCTACTGTATATATAAATATGCAATCTAATTTATGAATGAAAGCCTAACTGCATTGTTAAACTTGGGTTTGATTCCCAGGTAAGTCTAAGTAAAAGCATATAAATTGGTATGCACATCTTTCCTGCTTGACGTTCAGCGTTAAAAAAAGACAATAGGAGGTTTTCATCGTAAGGTGAACCAAAAAAGAGCGCTGGTAAATTGAGGCTTACTGACTCCAAGACCAAAAGGTCATTTCGGTATCTCCTGGTAAAGAAAACATGTTAACCGTTGGAGGTATAAAACCATTAAGGATGAAGCAAAAGTAAAACCAGCAATATTACCAAATCAGAGCTGGATTCTTCGAGTTGTTTTTCCAACTCAGCGCATGTTTGAGTTAGTGCAATTTTTTCGGATTCCTTTATAGCTAGTTCTTTTTCCAGCTGATTTTGACTCTATAATAAAAAACAACTGAATACAAGAAAATCAAAGCAAGACCCTCGTAACCAGGTAGCCGGCAGCTTAACCTAAAACTTGAGTCTTTGGAGCAGAAAGCCCAGGGTTCAAATCTCGGGCAAGCCAATTCAGACAGTGTTGTAAACGGCTCGCCTTTGTTGCGACAATTTTTCAAAATGCGCTGTGCTTGCCCTAGTGCATTGACGTGGAGATAGGCTAAGTGGCAAGTGGAATGGACTGCGACGAGGCACGTCAATAAGTGTGCAATTTCAAAAATTGTATCGAATAAATATAAGCTAAATTAAAAACAGTAAAGTCGTATTTAAAACAGTAAAACTTTTAAACGTTTCGGACTCAGTTACGTCCATCATCAGTAAAAATATATAAAACAGCAAAAAGAATAAAAATTTTGTAAATATCTTGAATGCAAGTATCTTCACAACGCTACAAAGCTGTAATAGCGCTGCACTTAAGATGTTTTTTAATCAAATTAAATAAAACTATCGTGCAATCGGTACCGAGAATATACTGTGAGCTACGTTATTAAAAAAACATGTTTTATTTTTTATCGGTATTTTCTGTATATCCAAGTTTTTCAATGCTAACCAGTAGTTTAGCTATTTAGGTTAATGTCGTATACATAGAGTCTTTTATTTTCCTTTTCTATGTTTCCTTACCGCGTTCAAGATTGCGATCAATCAACAAATATTTAATAACAGCTTACGTTACCTTCTTTAATTTTTCGATTTGATTTTTCATTGTTTTTGCTTCTTCGGTTTTTTGCTGTTCTTGTTTATCTTGTTCTGTTTCTAATTTGATTTTTAACCTTGCCAATTTGTTCTACAGAATAAAATCTATTAACAAAATTGTATGCGTTGATGTAATAAATCGTTACAGGTAGACTGAAGGGCTTTGCTGTTGCCTCCACCCTAATTACTCAATCTCGGTTCATTTCTCACTTACATTCCATCGCAGCGTCGTTCTTTAATGAAGAGAGCGTTTTACACCAACTACCATTAACAAAAATAGTAGAAAATTAAACTAGAAAAACTACATTAAAAAAAAAATCGGAACATGGTCAACTGTTATAAGCCTCGGTCTACCTTGGGCGCACAGTCATGAGAGTACGAGCTTACTTTTTACTTTTTTTTAAACAGAAATCCGTCACAAGCGTTCAAGCTACCAGTTGATTGACACAAACTAAGAATACCCTCGTACGCTTACGATTTTACGCCCAGTGAAGAACGCACGTGCCTTAAAGATGCAAATTCGTTTTAAAGCCGAATTGGCAAATTCTGGTCAAGCTGGGTTATATACCAAAAAACTACAAACATTATTTCAACTTTATTCAACTTTCTTAACTTTTGGAGAAAAGTGCAAAAACCATCTTCTCCTATGACGTACTCTGGGGAATATACCAGACTCTTTTGCATTGGTTTTTTACGAATTTATTATTTTTAACTGCCGTGAAAAAAATTAAACGTTTTTATACTTTTTCAGAGAATCGTGATGCCTAGCTCGTATTTACTGCAGTAGTTTTTTGAACGAAAAGAACTAGTAAGCCTACTACAGGGGCGCAGTTTCTCACCATACTTACAGTCTAATAACGGACTACAGGACTAGGTGATGAACTGATCAGATAATCCTTTGTTTTGTAACGGTAAAATCACAATGGTCGATAGTTATCTGACAATCACAATCACGCATGATTTTGTTCTCAATCAATTGCTGCAATCATATTGCCACAGCAAGCAGCAGGTCCGTCATGGCGGCTGATTGCGCCTTATACTATAGACTTCCTCTTTCTTTTCTTTTAAAAAACTGAAGCGGTAAATATCAGCAAGGCATCACGCTCCTCTGAAGGACCATGAAAAGTTTCAATTTTTTACAGAAATTTAATATATCAAATTCATTGAAAACTAATGGAAAAGGGTTTGGTATATACCCCGGAGTACGTCATAGAAGAAGATGGATTTTGCGCTCTTCTGCAAAAGTAGAGAAATTTGACACTTCGTTTTTTTTATGTAAGCTTAGAATAAGGTTCGTGATTTTTTCACGTATAACCCAGTTAGACCGGAATTCGGCTTTAAAACAACGCTAATTCGTATTTTTTTTTGTAACAGAACAAATTGATATCAAACATATCAGATCAATGGAGTTCATTGCTAGACGAGATTATTGCGAGCTACTCAATTCGAAAAAAGATCATCATCTTAGTTTTACGTAGCAAAATGGTAATTAGTTCTACATAACAAGACAAATTTTTTAGCAGTTTCTTGAATGCCAAAACCAATTAAGGTTATAGTTTTAAATACATTTTTTGCAAAAATGGTTATTATTTAGACAAGGTAAAAATATTAGAAACCAGGAATGCGGAAGCGGCAAATTTTTGTGGAAGCGAAAGCTAGAAGAGATAAAAGAGTACCGCTTCCGCTTCCTCTTTGGTGTTTTATATCAAACGTCAAAAACTTGAAAGTGGTGCAGTTTTTAGTAAAATATAGAACAAAAATTTTAGTTCAACAACCCAGCATTTGCAAAAAACCTTTTTAAACGTTTGTGGTTCACCAGATGTGGGGCCACACCTATCAATTCCAAAATCAACAAAGCTGCCTACCAACTTATTTTAAAATCTAAAACTGTTTAAAAATTCGCTGTTTCAGTCGTTAAGATTTTCTCAAAAATGTCGGGGGCTTTGCCCATTTTTAAAAAAAAATCTAGGGACATATATTGATAATAACATATCATTCACTGATTAGTATAAATAAAGTTTCCACTTTCGGCATTTAATTTTTCTCATTGTGACATTGTTTTATTTTTTCTCACTGTGACAATTCTTCAAAAAGTAGATGGAGGAAAACATTATAATGTCTCTTAAACAAAGTATAATTTTATAGACCTTTGAAACATGATGTGCTATAAAGCATTTTTTATTGCAGAGTACCGTTGTTATATTAAAAAGGATTATAATCTCTTCTCTTATGGTATGTGTAGCCACAAAATTTTCGCAGTCTTTGGTATTTTGCAATCTTAAAAATACGCACTGCTACGCAGAAATTTAGAGCAAAGCCAAATATAAAAACAAAGTATTAGTAAAATTCTGCGATTGTTGGGGTTCAGCCCCAGCAGGGCGAACTAATTATAGCCACGTAAAGAACTACACGCTAAAACAGATGCGATTAAAACATTACTATTTCGAACGCTTGGAAATCCATACTGAGACCTCAGGAAGTAATCGCTCTTTATTTTAGCATATGGCATAGAGATTAGAAATTTCGATTTTGGGCCGCTCCCAATCCAAACTCCTTGCTTACGGCTATGCTCAGGTACTTGCAACGAAAAACCAATTTCACATTTTGGTTTCATATTATGTTCTTTAAGATGATAATAGCATAAAACCGCTTAAGCATGACAAATCTGGAAAAAAATTCTTGCCAAAAAATTTCAAGATAAAAATTTTAAGCAAAGACTACGTCATCAAGTGATGGAAGCGGAAGTGATAAGGGTGGAAACGGAAGCGATTCAAAAACTGCCGCTTCCACATCTCTGATAGAAAGCCTTTAATAATAATAATAACGGTTTTCAAATCAAAATTTTGATCCCTTTTTTAATATTCTTGTCTTTTCAGCTGAAGGTCTTCCCTCTTCGTGCAAAGTTGTAAAATAGCAAAATTTGCTCAAAATGACAAAAATTGGTATTTGGCGTGTAATTAAAATGTCGTCATGTCTCACCCGTTTCAAAAATTATGACCGATTTCAAGCAATCTGACTAAAACCGCCATCAAGTTATTTGGTCTCACTCTCAACAGGTTATATACCATGTACGTTTAATTTTTGAACAATCTTAACTTTGTATCGGTTTTCTGTTGCTTCTACTTTTTCTCTGTATTCAGTCTCCAATTTTTCGATTCTTTCTTCTTGCTCCTCTATCTGGGAGTCCAAAAGTTTCAGCATTGATTGTAACCGCAACTTCTCGGCACTCTCTTGATTTTTCTGGGATTTGTAGTGACTAAAAATTGAACCAAAATAAATCTAAAATTTGATAGGAAAAGGAAAAAATGATCATGATCATCAAAACTTATAGAAAACGCGGCGTATATCTCATTTGGTAGAGCGTGAGGATAGAAACCCAAAGTTTAATTGTTGGCTCCCGAATGGATTCCCGAATTGTGTCCTTGAAAGAGATGCTGAACGCTTATTTCCTATTCGGGCCAAGCAGTATACCCATTGTGGTGGCCCAGCCCGATAAAAGACTTTTGCAAATGGAAACCGAAAAAAGATCTGGATGATTGTGGTTGGACAGACGTAGAGATGCTGGTTCATGCGCATCAATGGAATCACACAGAGCTGAACAGCTCTGTTTCGAGCTTTTAGCTCTCATCAGCAGCGATCAGCATATCTAATTAAAGGTATTCCCCAGCTGGACAAACCTCTCGGTTGACCCGGCCACCTAACTGCCAGTAAAAGTTGTTCTGACTTTCCATAAGTCGACCACGAATGACGTTAAGGTTGTGCAATAATGGAATCACAGTCGCATTTTTTACTGTTTTGATACTTTTGTTTACACTGTGCAGTGTAAACAAAAGTATCAAAAATTTTGTACTTTTGATTACACTGTAGAGTAATGTTTAAGCCTTACTCCATTCCGCTTTTGTAGAGAACACAAATTCCATAGTGCACTGGGTTTTCTCTGAGTTCGGATTCAAACGCATCAGATAAGATCTCCACATTGAAAGAATTGTCTGAGAAAAAGAAATTAAGTTTATAAAATAAAGATGTGGAATTTCTATGAAGTTTCCACTCCCACCACTTGATGTCATGCTGCACTAAACAATTTTTGCTCCAAAATTTTTTGGCAGGTACTTTTCCTGCCCTGCGTTATTGAACTGAAACGGTCAAAAACGGCTTAAGTCTTCACTGTCTGGGAGAAGCAAGAGCTAAATTTGGAAAAACTAGTTTGCCAATTTAAAGATCTAAAGAGGCCTTTAAAGTCAAAGAGTTTTTTACAAATGCTGTGCTATTAACAACGATTTTTCTCCATCAGTTTTATAGAAAATCTTTGGTTAAAATCCCACTTTGACAAATGACATAATTGAAAAAAGGCTAAAAACAGTAGAACAAAAAAAATCAAATGAAAGTGGTGCATATTGTTGAAATTAATTTATTTTTGACGTTTGGGTCCTTAATTGGAGCCATCGTCAAAGTTAGTGGCAATGCAACGGCAAGCCATAGGGTATGGCTTTAACGAGTCTGTCGCAGAATGCTACCAGAGTTACAGATGGGATCACTTGAAGGTCAAAACGTCAGCAATAAGTTATTTTGAATATAGTTGCCATTGATTTTTTCATTAAGTTACTTTGCATCTTAAAATCAGACGAAAACAAACAAATGAACGAAAAGTAGGGAAATAATGAAATGAGTGGATTGCGATTCTCCATAAATGTGAGACTAGGTTGAAATTTTATCAAAAGTAGCACACTGCAATTCGTTAAGGCTAATAGAATTTACATGGGTGCAATGCTTCAAGAGAAGTTCAGTGGTGATGAGCGTTAGGGTGGTTAGACATACCGTGCTGCTGGCGACATTCAGTCCCTGTTCAAAACTCCGCTTTGCAATCAGCGGTTAAGATCAGCAAAAAAAGGAAAACGGATGAAAATCTTTTTCGAGTACGGCGCTTACAACATGATTTGATTATAAGCTTATTAATGTTATACCCAGGATAGTATTAAGATCCGAGGAGTTCCCAAGGAAGCTAATATGGAGTCAGGCAGAGAGTGCAAATGCGCACGTTAATAATTTTAATCCAAAATTTTGCCAGAAAACAGTCGAAGACTTTTTTGTTCTGCTTTTGTTTCGCAGCTCCAAATGCCCTACCCCTTAAACGGCTCTGGTTGTACATAAGTATCGACAGTATTCAAGGATGCGTTTCAACTAGCTGTGGAAAATCATGATCTCGCGGGGACTTAATGATATATACTGCTTTGAACAACCAATGGGAATATACGAGTGTAGACCAGGGCCAGATTTACATTGCGCCGAGCCCTTAGCACTTTTGACTCTGGAAAGATGAAACCTCCGAAACCAAAAAGTCTTTCTTCGCCAGATCTTTGCTGCATGTTCCTGTCAAATAAAGATGAAAACCAAAACAAAAAGGTCTTCGTTAGGTTTTCGTTGCAACTACCATCCAAGCGCGGGGCCCCTGGCACTGTGCCATTGTGCCACACTATAAATGTCCCTGATATAGACCCTTGACTCAATTTTCTAAATACTATGAATTTCGAACTAAACAACCACTCACTTAAACCCAACCCCAATTCCTGAAAAACTCCATCAACGTCATCGATTCCTTCGTCGTTTAGAATATTCCGGATTTTTTCGCTCATAACGAAGCTGTATTAAAAAGATAACTCAGTTACCAGAACTTTCAGTAATATAACACAATAATTCTGTAGCATAATATTTCATATCGAAAGCCGCTATAAATAGAAAACTATACCGACGTCAATTTAATTTTAGGCATACAGGTATTCTTCTCCAGCAGCTCCCTACCACATATACTCTTGTTTTTATTTAAAACAGCTAAAAGAAGTGATTACTGATATGCTTATAACTTGAAGACACTGAGAAGCATCGAATTTTTTCATTGGGGCATTTATGCATGAACTTGGATTTTTTTTGTTTGTTTAAGTAAAAGCGACCCCAGTTTTTATTGTTGAAGGTGCAGCGACCATGCCTTTTATTTTCATGAATGTAATGAGGTACATCATTTTGTTGCTGTATTCTTTTTCTGGGGAATGGTTACTTGAAACTGTTATTTTTTATGTTCGTATAATTGCCAGAAATAAAACATCTACCACTACTACAACAAGACTTTGACGCGACTGCTGTGAAGTCGTGTTTTTTACTACTATTACACTACTACAGCGCACAGGCAATAGCTGTAATGTCGTGTCTTGCATTCGCTATCTTAGCCGATGATGTAGAGGAGGGTGAGGCATCCAGCTAAGATCAGGTAAAGAGACAAAGTCTTCTCAAATTTTAGCTTTCTACGACCTATCGTTTCCGAGATATTTCATTTTGAAGTGCAACATTCATCGCAGCGTTGCCAGTAAAAATTTACCAATTTTGCGATTATCTGTAATAGATATTTTTCACAAGTCTTTCATTAAAAACGCTTGGTTGCAAGGCTTCAAAAATTGGTCAGTGCAACAAAATACTTGGAAAAGTTAAGAGCAGGGAGCGAATGGTAGAAAATTGGATTTTAACTAGTAATAAGGCAAAGGAGGTTTAGGACTACGAAGTGAAATTCTTTATGCCACTTCGCACATTACACGAAATTGCAATAAAAAAGAAAAATTTAGTGTAAGGTTGGAAATAGATTTTGCATAAATGTATCCACAATCCACGCTCAGTTTAACGAGGTCTAAGTTACCGACAGTACGAGCTTCTATTTGAAGCAGCGTCAATAAGGTACTGCTTCAGAAGGATTTGGTCGAAACTTTTTTCTGGTTGATTTTTTTAAAAACGTTTGTAAACCCTTTCTACAACGCGCGAAAATGAAGACTTTTAGTAAGAGTGTTTTTTAAATTATTATAAAAATTTAAAAAGTCAGGTTTATTCTTACTTTTCGTTATCTTCCGTCAAAAAAAACAGCGGACATTCTTCGACTTTTCTCTTGCTCATTGGATGATAATAAGGAAGAGACTGGACGCGTGACGATCGACGTCGCGCGTGACGTAATGACGGTTGAGTCGAGCGTCGCCGTCTTCGATAAGGCGGGGCACCTTGGTAACGCTGGATACTGTCTTCTGGGTCATTGATGATGGAGTCGAATGGAGATGTTTCAGCTGTTACTTCTGAAGCACTTTGGTCAGCTTGTTTTTTTGACTTCGGATTTGATAACGTCATTGTGACGTCATTTTCTGGCTTAAGTGAAACTTGAGTGGAAGATTTTATAAGAAAGTGGTCGGACGTGGACAAACTAATTGGGTCATTTTTCGAGTTAGAATCTGGACTCGACCTATTTTTCTCTGCTTGTATGCTAGGAAAGAGTTCTTGGGAAGCGCAAATTTCTTGCTCAGGATTATTATGCGGCATTGGAAAAGTTTTTTGCTCATTTGAAGCTTGGTTTTCTGCCTCTGAACTCATAAACGCGGACATTTGCATAGAGAAATCAGAAAAGGTAATGAGTTCGTCTTTGTCGTCATCTAGCACCTTAAAAAGTTTTTCAATGTCACTCAGCGAAGTGTTTGGGGCCTGGGTATGAAAAAGTTGCTGAAACTGCAAAATAGTAATCTTTTGGTCAAACCCTCCAACAGTTTGAAGCCAAACGGCAGCTAACGCTACTTGCGCTTCATCCTTATCTTCACATTCGTGGAAACCAGCATTT
This sequence comes from Trididemnum nubilum, assembly GCA_963965965.1. NCBI lineage: Eukaryota > Metazoa > Chordata > Ascidiacea > Aplousobranchia > Didemnidae > Trididemnum > Trididemnum nubilum. The sequence continues at coordinate 552,255 of OZ014487.1, read as the reverse complement.
TTGACAGCATTCGTTGGAACATCTTGGTCGGGGTTGATCCTAAAACGCGACTAAAAATTATATTAAAGGTTCACAGCAATTCATTTTTCACCAAAAAAAGTGAGATTTTTAATTGAAAACCTGAAAAAAAATTAATTCATTTATACTTGAAAAAAAATAACCTCAATATAAGAAAAAATTTCAGAAAAATCACTTCCAAAAACTTGTTATCAATTATTTCCATCCTTTTCAAAGCTTTACCAAAACAATCCTGAAAAGACAAAGTAAAATGGAAGTCCTTGAACATGTTATTTCATGGCTTTGCTGGCAGTAAGCCTACACAACGAGCAGCTATAACAACAAAAATGGATTTACCATCCTTCGCCATTTCCCTCCCCAACTAATTCTTCAAACATATTTTCAGATGTAAGGGAGTAAACATGTTCCATCGACTCCACAGGCGCAGTCATTCGATCCACAGGATCTGGGGATTTGTTATATCTATAAGAAAATGTCATATAAAAGTCGATTCATTTATTTTAACTACATATCCTATGAAAAAAATAGGTGGCAGAAATCCAGCTCCGCAATGACATCCCATGCAACACAAACCAGCAGCCCTTACGTTTAAAAACATATTTGTTTAAAATTAGTGATTCTTGTTAAATACATTACAAAGGTTAAATAAATTAACGTAATTGAAACTTTTAGACAAATAAACAAAAAATGGATGTACATCATTGTGTAACTGAACAAGCTTGACGTCCTTCGTGGTCGACTCCTGGGAAGTCAGAACGACTTCCTTTGGTTAGACATGCTGAGGGCTGCTGATGAGAGCTAATAGCTTGAAACAGCGCTGTCCAGGTCTGTGCATCATTGTGAAACATTAGATAACCACTAACCTCACAACTTTGTGTCAATAACATAATTGAATCAAGTATAAAATTCCTTCAGAAAGATCCCTTTGAATGAATACGAATGACGAAAAAATAAAATGTTACCTGTACTTTTCTAGATTTTTTGATCCTCCAAAGTGTTTTAACATCGAAATCTTTTTTGAAAAAAAATGCTACTAACTTTTCACGGTTTCGCAGTAGATCTTCATCAGGAGTCGATCTTCGTCCATATTTTTTAATCGGTGATATTGGAGAAGGTGCCCAGGGGATTTCCATAGAATGCGAAACTGAGCTTTCTCTTGGATGATTATTCTTGCTTTGGCTTTCAAAATCAATAAGCATTGAATCGCTAGCAATTTTACTACCGAAGGCCATCGACTGTGATGTCTCAATGGGATTTCGACCCTGGATTGGAGCTAAATTTTGCTCGTTAAGGTTCTTATGATCATTTGTGTAGACTGTTTCTTTTTGATTAATTACTGAAGAATTGTCGAAACGAATAAGATCTTCTTCTGCAAGGGGGTTGATAGGATCTTCCGCGTTTGTATCGGTCAAGGCACCAGCTAGAAGAAGCAACAAAACCTCACGAAATTGCTCGTAGCCAAGTTTGGAGCTTTCTTTAAACAGAATTTTCTGCAAAAGCGTTTGCTGATCCTAAAGTAAACACATTACAAGTTAAAACAATAACGTACATGCAGGGCTGGAATACGAAGAACGAGAGAGAAGTGATTGCAGCTGCCCTCCTCCTATGAAGCAAGCAAACGCAATTGAATTCTGATCGAGTGTTTTTTGTTTCGGCAAAAGTCTCGAAAAATTTTTTTAAATCTTAACTTTTAGCTTTCACGTCCAAAATCATGGGGCAACCTTTTTTTTTCCAAAGACCACTTTTGCGATCCACTTTTCCTAGGGGCAATCACCCTTGTCGTCAAATATCAATAATGGAGTCTTTTGTATTACGCCGTTTCCTGCAGTACAAAGTCAGTTCCAATAACAAAAAAAATGTTGAACTGACTTTGTACTGTAAAGCGCCTTTGCTTTGATCTGCTATCAAAACGGATACCAAAAAAAATATCAAAAATAGCAAACGGATCTTCCCAAATGTGTAATGAAATGAGATTTGAGAATTTTGAGACCAGCCTAATTTTGCATCCAAACTAAGTACCATGGATAAAACTTGTCATTATATAGTAACGTCAGTTTCATGCAGCAAATGTAATCTTTAAATTTTCAAAATTCCCAATTATAGTCAGCATCTTGCGCAATGTGATGTATTACAGTAACTTCCCGGTTAAGTACGCACCCGTTTAAGTACGCATCACAGAAACGTACGCAAAAATTCTTCAAAAAACTTGGGTCCAACTTTTTATTTCAAACGAAAATTTACACGCGGTAACAAACTGAAGCATGATGAAATACAGTACAGTAATGAGTAGTATTTATTCATTGCTTCGTCACGTCGTGCAAAATTAACTGGCGCATGCTTTCCATTTTCTTTTGCTTGACTCGCAATGTCACCTGCCTCAGTTTTTGTTGAAAGCACTCAAATGTGGTTTTTAGCTTATCATAATCATCTCCTGCTTGTACAGTACCGTAGTGTACGTAATCGTATACTGTACGGTAGGCTACTAGCAAAACAGAAAGATCTCAGCCCAGAAAGCAGGATATAATAAACTGAAATTGTTTGAAAAGAGAAACAATGATCGAGAGAACGAAAAAGACCTTGACGTAATAAATGCCGAGTCTGTGCTGTACTGTATAATGGTTATACGCATTAGGGCAGACCCTTTTGGGGTCATTTTTTAATTTCAATTTGCATGGGTGTTAGATTTTTGTCTTGAGCCAAAAAAGTGGGAAATCTATTTTTTTTTTTGAAATTGGACCTTGTTTGGATACTGCCCTCGGGGCTTTTTTGAATCGCGCCCCCTCAAATCTTGAACTACTCATAAAATTGGTATCACTAATGCTATATATAATGTTGGTACTCATTTTTGTTGTTTTTCAGAGAGGAAGACAATGGTAATCTTTAATTTAGCATTTGAGTTGCTTTTAATTTTCTGAATTTTTTTAACAACTCAAGTTTTTCTCAAGCGCATTAGTTTTTTAACATTTTCTTTCAAGTTTCAACGCAACTGTGTGAATGAAATGATGTGTTACAGATAAAATACAGTTAATGCAATACAAATAGCAATGGCAGCTTTGATTTTATTGATTGGCATGAGCAGCTTTTGTGATAAAGTATTTTTTCCGATTTATTGCTTTAATTAGGTGAAGTGGTTGCTCAATAAATTGCTTGATATCTGTGAAACTTTTGATTTTAAATGGGGGCTCATGCAACACTAAATATCCTTTTTTGTGGGTAAGATAGGTGACACCATTCCCACGGCCGTTGTCTTTAAGTATTACTAGATCAGAGTGTGATGTTGCTGCTAGGCTACACCTAGGAAGATGAAATTTTCGGACTTGTTCTTCTTCTTGATTTCCTTTTTCAGCATATCTGGTTTTCTGAATAACATTGACAGCTTTTGCTCATACAGTCTTGTTCTCATCTCCCAGCATAGCCAACAGGGAATTTTCGAGATGAGCAAAATAGCAATTCTGCTGCAACGCTCTCAACTCATTTGTGCCTAAAAATAAGTTTATATGAGCTTGAATTTAAAAAAAAAACTATTGCCCGTCCAAAATTGTGCTTTTGCATTTTGGTAGAAAATGTTTTCCAATATACACCAACGATATACTTGGAAAGAAATCAAACCTTGTCAAAACTTGATTTCTTGCCAAGTATATCGTTGGTGTATATTGGAAAACATTTTCTAACAAAAATGCAAAAGCACAATTTTGGACGGGCAATAGTTTTTTTTTTAAATTCAAGCTCATATAAACTTATTTTTAGGCACAAATGAGTTGAGAGCGTTGCAGCAGAATTGCTATTTTGCTCATCTCGAAAATTCCCTGTTGGCTATGCGGGAGATGAGAACAAGACTGTATGAGCAAAAGCTGTCAATGTTATTCAGAAAAACCAGATATGCTGAAAAAGGAAATCAAGAAGAAGAACAAGTCCGAAAATTTCATCTTCCTAGGTGTAACCTAGCATCAACATCACATGCTGATCTAGTAATACTTAAAGACAACGGCCGTGGGAATGGTGTCACCTATCTTACCCACAAAAAAGGATATTTAGTGTTGCATGAGCCCCCATTTAAAATCAAAAGTTTCACAGATATCAAGCAATTTATTAAGCAACCACTTCACCTAATTAAATCATACGCAGTCTGCTGAACGTGCTGTGAAGTTGACAACAACAGCAAGTGGAGGAATTGCTGGCTTAGAAAGGCACGATGTACTACTACTGGAAAAAAAAAGCAATGAATCGGAAAAAATACTTCGTCACAAAAGCTGCTCATGCCAGTCAATAAAATCAAAGCTGCCATTGCTATTTGCATTGCATTAACTGTATTTTATCAGTAACACATCATTTCATTCACACAGTAGCGTTAAAACTTGAAAGAAAATGTTAAAAAACTAATGCGCTTGAGAAAAACTTGAGTTGTTAAAAAAATTCAGAAAATTAAAAGCAACTCAAATGCTAAATTAAAGATTACCATTGTCTTCCTCTCTGAAAAACAACAAAAATGAGTACCAACATTATATATATGTAGCATTAGTGATACCAATTTTATGAGTAGTTCAAAATTTGAGGGGGCGCGATTCAAAAAAAGCCCCGAGGGCAGTGTCTAAACGAGGTCCAATTTCAAAAAAAAATTGGATTTCCCACTTTTTTGGCTCAAGACAAAAATCTAACACCCATGCAAGTTGAAATTAAAAAATGACCCCAAAAGGGTCTGCCCTAATACGCATATGCGGACGTACTGGCCGTGCACATGTACTGTACGTGCAACGGGGCACAAAAACTGTAAGCACGCACCTCTCGCATAAGTACGCAAAGCCATCTCCGGATCAAGTTGCGTCCTTAACGGGGAGGTTGCTGTATTTACCAATCACATAACAGGCAATACGATAATAAACAAAGAGCTTAAAACTTAATAAACATTAAACCTTACTTAATCCTATTGAGTGAGCACGAAATGCAATAAAACAATATTAAAAGCAGTAAATTATAAGTGCCAGTAAATACTTACAAGTCCCTGGCCAAGGCGACTTGGTAAATACAATGTAACTACAATTACAAAAAAAAATTAATTGGACTCAAACTGAAATATTACAAAATAAATTGTCAAATGACAAATTAAGGAAACTGTACTTTTATGAATAAAAAAAAATTGGAAAGATCTTTCGTCTCGATCAAGCTAAATTCCTGAAACTGTGAAAATTAAATTGACTGTTTTACCATTATCCTAATCGCACTAGAAAGGTGGTTTCTAAAAATCAAAGCGAGGCTAACGCGAGCAAAAATCTCAGGAATAAACATTAAAATGGTTGTTTATTACTTAAATAATAACAATCGATATCGGACGGCGAAATCGTTTTTTATTCTTTGCTGAACCTAAATTTTGGGTTTAAGCCGGTTGTTTTTAAATTTTCACGAATTTTCAGCCACGTCTGTTCTTAATTTTTTATCAAATGTTATTAAAGAATAAAGTGACACAACTGCATCTTTGTTTGGTTGAAAAGAAAGTTGTTTTCTTTTATGGATCATGATTCTTGAAATTATCTTCGGATAAATTAAAAATGGCAATGTAGAAAAGACCAAGAAAGCTCAGCTGATTGCTTGTAAATGCATTGTACTGGTCCGCGTTCTTAAATATTTTTTCATGACGTGGATGAAATTGTTCTCAAATTTTGATCACAGTTGAGCCTCGTGTTCTTTTAAAACTGTTATAGAAAAAGGGTAAACACTGAATTTTTAAATTCACAAAATATAATTATTAACTTTTTTAAATGTAAGCAGCTGCAGTTAGATAGGTAGGAGCATTTAGACCGGATGCAAAACAACACGCAACTTACACATTCGCAACAACTATGCTAGTGACGTGAATGACATGGCGAAGGCGCAAACTACACGTTTTTTCGTGTCCGATCTACATACACATTTTAATGTGGTGGTGCTGATATAGAGCTACTGTAGTTTTACTCAGTACTTATATTCACTATCTTTTTGTGTTTGTCCGCAGCGCGGCCAAGGTAAAGATGTCGTTTTTACGACGACCCTGATCGCATAATCTCGGTTCAACCCGCACCCTGGTCACGTTGTTGCATTCTACTGTAGAATAAGAAGCTTTAAGATGATTATCACTACTTAGTGGCTTAGAACAAGCAAATTTACGTTGGAAAAAGTCAAACGTTAACAGGAAAGCTTGGAATACTGTCAACTCCTAAGCGGGGCAGGATTCATCCAAAGCGTGGATGGAGGATAAATATGAATTAATCAATGTTCGGCAAATCCTGTAAGTCAACAAAAATCATCATAAACTATTCCGCAAGTTTTACCTCCAAACAGAGCTGAGAGCAGAGTTCTTCAAATTCGTAAGGAGTCAAGTATCCATTCCCGTTCCCGTCACAAGAATCAAACACGGATCTTAAGAGGTTTTCATACTCCGTGGAGTCATCCATTGTTGCAAAAAGACCGTATAAGATAAAAATCCACTCAAACTTCCAAGTAAATTGTATGATAACGCTATTTTACGTCATTAGAACATAGAACTAAATTAAAGAACAATGTCTCCCACTGTTCACTCATTATAGGCCTAACTCATTTAATTCTAACCTTTAATCTTGGAATGCCTGCAAACAATACGACAGTAGAGTCGCCATAGTAATTTTTACTTGAAATTCAGCTGGTTTACTTTAAGACTAAGCGCATTGTTCTCAATCTTATTTGTTGTGCTCACCATAGCAAAAAAGCTCTAGGTTTTGAGAAAGACTCGGGTCTGGTCATAATCTGCAATTTTTGAAACCCATGATCAAATTCATTTAAAACAAAAAGAAACCCACTTGCCGTTTTGAATTTCAGGAATCCTAAAAAAAAGAATTTTAGAATTCTGCATTCTTTGTGGAAAATAGGCTTAATAAAGAAGACCAGCGATGCACACTCGAACGAATACATTTCTCGAATTCAGTTTCGGTCTCAGCAATTTTTGAGTTCTTGTATGGTTTTTGCATTTGGATTTATAGAATTCGGGAAAATACAAGTAATAAAACTTTCGATTTTTTGAGTTTGAATTAAGGTTTGCGTTTAGGCGAGAATTTTTCTGAACAATACTGTAGCTTTCACACACGCCCGGATTAGCTACAATAGAGTAAATCAAGAAATCTTGTATTAATTTTTTTTTTCTTTTCTTTGCTGCTGTATACGGTAGAATATTTGAAACCTAATGCTCTAGTCTACATTTACTAGATAGTACCTATATTTTATAATGTTTCTCACTAACCACCATGTAAACGACTCTGTTTAGCTGAAAACCAAACTGTACGTGTATAAAACTGTACGTACTACAGTCGCAAGCATAAAACTATCCTACTAACCAAGTAATCATGGCTTCTAGGTCCAATTTGTACTAACGGCATTGCTATAGAGCGCACAATTAGTAACCTTTTGCAATCAACAAACAAAAGCACTTGCTATTATCAATATTCTTTCCAAATCGCATAATATTGCTGCCTTAATGCATTGAGTTAATCAGTAACTTTAAGCTATTCAATAGCAAGAAAAACAACGATGAAAGCTTGATATCGTTTTTATTTTAATGATAATAACTTAATAAGCATCGAACATTGTTTCCAACTACGCAATCGAAAAGTTCAAATTGATTTCTATTTCTAGTTCTTTTCCGTTTTCTATTTCTTTTTTGTTCTTTTCCATTTTTGATTTCAATTTCTAAAACTGATTTCTAGTTCAAATTGGTTTCATAACAATTTTTTTAAATGTTTTTAGAGATTTTTTTTGGTTCTGACCCACATTAATTTGTATAGAGGGTATTTACTATTTACCGGCATCACTAAACTGACGTAAATTCTAAGGTCGTTTAATACTGCGAAATCATTGCATTTTCGCTTTCAGTATTACTGCACTTTTCATAATATGTCTATTTTTTGGCTCTTTTTTTCGATTTTTGGGTTTCTTTTTTGGTTCGTTTTTTCGAAAAACTACTAAAAATTGAGCAAAAAGGTTAATGCACTTTTCCGAGTTTCCAAAGCTTCTACACTGACAATCGACATCGCTTGTGACCTTTTAGCTAGAGCAAAGAAAAAATGTGCTCCATCAAATTGAAGAGTTATTAAATGACAATGTGATTGACTAACGAAGTGAAGTGTTTACTTAAATGGGTGTATGGAAACCATAGAGTTTGCTACTCAAATAAAAAGTATAAATGAACTTTATAATGAGTAAGTATGTAGTTCAGCCAAATATGTGATGTTCTACCGAAGCAGTGTTTTCTCAAATTTATAGAGAGCTTCCTGCCACTATTAATTACTTTCTTTTATATTGACGCCACTAATAAATGTCACAAAAAGATGGTATGCAAAATACTGCATTATTAATACAACGTTAGTACAATCGACCATAGGATAGGCCAAGACATTGGTTTGATTCCTATCAGCTCAAACCAAAGATTACAAAATTTTGCATCTACAGCTCCCTGCTTGACGTTCAACATTGAAAGATACAATATAAAGCTTCCACGCGTGACGTAGACAGATGGGCACTGGGCAGGTGGCAGCTTGACCGTAACCAAAAGGTCCCTTCATGCTAAGTCAAGCTTATTTCACCAGCAAAGTAAAAAGAAACTGGCATGGCACAGTGAATAGACCACGAAGGTCATCAAAGTCTGATACACCTACAGCAGGAAAATCAACTTGAGAAATGAAATAACAACTACAGTATTTGCAATTTACAAAGGACGAAAGCACAGCATGTTTTGCAAGAACAATCGGATACTTCTAAACTTTTTTCAATAAGAACTTTACAAAAACACGAACCTCCTTCTGTCCAAAATCTCGGAGCAAATCAAAAATAACGTTAGACAGGGGTTTGAATGAAAGGTGAAGCAATTTAATATTGGGTGTAAAAACATACAGCATATTGCAGAGCCATGGAATATGTACTACATCACAAATGCTTTCAAAAGGGGGGCAGTTTGGAAAAGAATTATTTAGTTTGTAACACCTCGTTTTTGAGGTAATGTACTGTACAATAAATTTGTCTAATATATATATCGGAAATTTCCGACTTATTATTATGCGACAAAATGCTGTCTAAGTTGGAACAAATAAAGTCTACAAAATCGGAAATTTCCGACTTAGTATGTACGACAAAATACACTCTAAATTGGAGCAAAAAACGCTTGCAAATAAGTCGGAAATTTCCGACTTGTTATATACGCAAAATACAATTTAAGTTAAAACAAAAAACGCTTACAAAATAAGTTGGAAGCATTCTACATGGTTCATACGAGCCAAACCGGAAATCTAGCAGAGGTTTTACTTGACTTTCGTGACAAGTCTTATGAGCAAAATATAATTTCCGACTTCCACAACAGCAGAACAGGGTTGCCATTTAAAAACTTTTTAGCCTCTCACGTTAGACACATGAAATTCCAGGGAAGGCAAATAGGAAGAAAAGATAAAATTTGAGAACCGAAAGAGGGGACTTCCGTAAACGAGGCCGTCAAAAATTTGAACTTTCAAACCGTTACAGCAAGATGGATCAAATTTTCGGAATGGGCAGATACTAAAAATTAACTGAACCTAACAAAAATAGGGGGTGACACGATGACGGCATCCCACCAAATGGGGCCCTCCAAAATTCTAACTTTTTGACCTTTTAAACTAGGCACACGAAATTTTTAAGGTAATTAAACATAATGGAAAGAAAAAATTTGACAAAATTTGGGGGTACTGAAATGGGAGTCCCCCTCAAATGATGCCGTCAAAATTCAAACTTTTTAACCTCTCACGCTAGACACATGAAATTTTCAGGGTACACAAATATGAAGAAAAGATAAATTTTGACAAAATTTGAGGATACCAAAATGGGGGATCTCCCTCAAAAACAAGGCGCCAAAATTTTGAACTTTTAAACCATTAGAGCTAGATGAATCAAATTTTCGGAATGTGTAGATATTTAAAATAAACTAAACCGAACAAAAATTGGGGATTCCAAAATAGGGGGTTGCCCCCAAACGGAGCCCTCCAAAATTCAAGCTTTTTAACCTTTTAAGCTGGGCAAATGAAATTTTTAAGTTAAGTAAATATAAAGGAAAGATAAAATTTAACAAAATTTGGGGGTTCCAAAATAGGTTTCCCCCAAACGGGTCCGCCAAAATTCAAACTTTTTAGCCATACACGTAAGACACATGAAATTTTCGGGGTAGGCAATTATGAAGATAAGATAATATACGACAAAATTTGGGGGTACCAAAATAAAGCGATTTCCACTCAAACGAGGCCGCCAAAATTCAAACTTTTTAACCACTTACCAAAATTCAAACTTTTTAACCACTCATGCTAGACGCATGAAATTTTCAGGATAGGCAAGTACGAAGAAAAGATAAAATTTGACAAAATTCGGGGATACCAAAATGAAAGGATCCTTCTCAAACAAGCACGCTAAAATTCAACTTTAGCCACTTACATTAGACTGAGGAAATTTTTAGAATAAGTAAATGTAAAAAGATAAAATTTGACAAAATTTGGGGATGCCACAATGGGGGTCCCCCTCAAATGAGGATCCCATAAACCAAAATTGCAACTTTTTAATTGTTTAAGCTAGACACATCAAATTTTCAGGATAGGCAAATAACAAGGAAAGATAAAATTTGACAAAACTTAAAGCACCAAAATCGGGGGTTCCTTAATTGGGTCCTTCAAAATTCAAACTTTTCAACCATACAAGCTCGACAAATGAAACTTTCAAAATAGGTAAAAATAAACGAAAAATAAAATCAGAATACGTAAATAAAATATGACTAAGAGCCTTAACTGGAGAATCCTCCTGCAACGGGTCCTTCAAAACTTTAACCACTTTAGCGAGACAAATAAAATTTTCAAGATAGGTAAAAATGTAATAAGAAAAAATATTGAAAATCTCATACTGTAGGGGTCCTCCAATTATGTTGACACCTTCCCCCCATTAACTACAAAATCTAAACGAATTAAATCTATTGGATAAGTTAATATAGATCAAGGATAAATAACAACATTTGGTGGGCCACATTGAGGCAGACCCGGCGCCACGGGGGGCATACCGGGGCCGTGCCCCCTGAAATGACCGCTTGTGCCCCACCAAACGAAAATTGTGCCTCCCCAAGCGAGGACTGTGCCCCGAAGAAATTAACAGGCTCGGGGCTACTGAAGTGCAAATCGAGGCCGAAATTGGTGTTTGTCACCGCTATTTTCGTAGTTTTTGTGGACTGACACCGGATTTCATGACATTCTTGGGATGAAGACCTTTTTTTTTTTTGCGATCACCTGTTTTCGGCCGGAAAAACCGCTTGAATTCCCGATTTCGGCCGGAAAATCCCTTTGAATCTTTGGTCTTCACCTTGTTCATTTGATCCAGACTGGGATAAATTTCTCGTGCCCCTGTGCCCCTCTCGAATTCACATAAATAAACTTCTCGTGCCCCCCATCAATCACGCTATCCTGGCGCCGGGCCTGCATTGAGGAGACCATGCCAAGTGAGCCCCATAAACTTTCAAAATCTTACATACGAAGTACTCCAGCTAGACATATCAAATCTTAAGAGTACCGGTAGGCTAGTATTAGAAAAAGATAAAACATGATAAACTTGGCAATGCCATTTAGGGCAATAATTAGCTTTTAAATGGACCTTCAAACTACAAGATGAATTCTAACACTGAATTGGTATCACAGAAAAGTTGAAGAGTCAAACTTATGGGATTACACCAACATTTAAGACGTTGAAATGCTGGAGCTTAATGGCTTTGTTAGATTTAAGCTGGATGGCCAAGTTTTTTTTACTAAACTGTCGCCTGTGACGTTAAAATCTTCCTATACTTGCTCTTCAAAGTTTTTAAACATTTTTCCTGAGAAAGCTTTTGTGCTGACTGTTGAGTAGTGGATGTAATACAATATGCTGTGCAATATCCAATCAATACGTTGGCTGTTCGGTCGCACAGCTAAATAGCGTTTTTAGAATCGTAAAATGCGAACATATTTCTGGCCGTAGTTAGTGTTAAGTTTGGCTGATGCAATAATATTTTTACCTCAAAAGTCGCTGGAATTTTAAAATCACGCTATGTTATTTCACAATAAAGTGAAAAACTGTTAGGAACTCCTATAATAGCTTTTTGATTGACGTTACTTTACTATTTTGATCACTTTTTGGGACCTTTAGACTTTGAGAGCGAATAACCTCAACGCTGGTAAAATAAACCAAAAAGAGCGTAATGTAAGAGAGAAGCAAATAATGTTTGGAAAACCGTGTTTTGACTTTAAACATTACACCTAGGGTTCGGATAGCATAGAGCTGAGTAAATTAATATTAGTTTTCAATGTGAAGTTATCGTGCAGTTAGACTTTGCAATATCACGTATTATAAATTTATGAGAATTTGATTTTTTGTTTTTAAATTTAGTTTGTGTACGTATCTTTTTCCATGCTAACTGCTAAGGCAGGTATTGTTTTGATTTAGTTCTTAAATTTTGAGAAAAATTAGTACAACTGTTCATACATGTGCTAAGATAAAACTATTCGTAAAAAAATATTGCAGTGGGTTAGTTAAGGGTGTAGATTTGATATTCAAGATAGAGCAGAGATGGAACCGGTCAGGATTTTCTCGACCCGACCGGTAAATTTCAAAATCATTTCAAAATTCATTTGTATTAATTGTTCCGTCCGTATATATATCTCTGTGGAGCTAAAAACCTTTTCCAGTACATAATGCATTGCAATAGATCCTTTTCATACTTTCTCAAATTGTTAGTGAAGCAGCCTAGTTGTTATGAATATTATTAATATTTTTTCACGCTATTAGTGACATAATTTTTCAGTATTCCTTTTTTCACGCTGTTAGTGACATAATTTTTCAATATTCTTTTTTTCACGCTGTTAGTGACATAATTTTCAATATTACATAATGTTATCGCTCCATCATTTTAATGTTGTTGGGTATAATAGTACAAGTATTGTGATGTTCGCATGTTTTTACTGTTACCTATCTTCTACTGTTATTTTTTGCTTATGTATCTTTTTGCAACTGCAAAGGCAGCACTGCCGAAAATTGTTCTGAAGAAGCTTCCCGGTTTGGGAAGCGAAACGTCAAACCAACAAATAAACTCATCGGTAGTACGAAGTGGTTATGAATAACTATCCCGATGAACGCAACGCGTCCGTTATTTTCATTGAAAACACTAAACTGTTATGACATTGGCTAGAAAACATTCGAAATATAATGTGCCCCAGCGCCAGCAGTTTGTAAAAATGCTGCTACTTCAGAACAAGCCATGGCTAGTGAGATATAAAAAAATAAGAGCTATGTCTTTCTTGCCCAGTGTAGAGTGTGGTAAATTTCAGTTGAAAAAAACTTTTCAAAACGGCAAAATTTTAGCATGTACTAAAAAATCTGAAATCTGCGCCACTTCTACTCTTAAGCTGATTAAAATGATGCTAAAATGCTAGGTAGCGCAAGCCTCTTCCACATGCATGCTTCATTGGAATCTGATTACGCGATTTTAACTTATATTTTGCACTTTTTTGCTTTGTGCCGTGGCTCAAAGTGGGGGAGAGTATGGCACAATACTCCCACCCTAAATGCGTCCTGGATGTGCATGTCTTAATGGTCACAGCATATAAGTCACAGCTTGAAACCATTCAACAAATGTTTTCGAAAGCTGTGGTTTGTTAATACTGTTTTTTTATAAAAATTTTTATTTATGATAAACTATATAAGTATATTTCGATTGGTGCTTAGATGTCTTTTAGTTGTCAGAAAGGAGAATTCGACCGGTTTTTCAACCGGCTTGACCGGCCGGTCGAAGAATCTCGACCCGACCGGCAACCCGACCAGCCGGTCGACCCGACCGGTTTCCATCTCTGAGATAGAGTGTGTCAAATTTCTGGTCAAGATAATGTAAGTTGCGAAATTCGAAAATTATATTGGCATTTTCAGATCAAAAAGTTTTGTTTTTTACTCGGAGCAAAAGGTTACTGTCGAAATATTTATTTTAACGAAGGTTTCGTTCGTAACCGCAATTTTAACAATTGCGCTGCGAGCTGCGAAGTGAAAATTCAACTAACTACTTAAAACTTGAAACGAGAACTTAGTAGAGATGTAAAACTTTTATAAACATTTTATAGATACTTTTCTACACATTTAAATTTTGAAAGCCGTTAATCACAAACCTGATCAAGTTTAATGGAAGATTATGAAATTCGAAAGCAGTGTATTTCAGATTTGACTATCAACAACCATAAACACGCTTAACGCAATTGATGAAGTTAGATACTTTCTCGAAGTCCCCGGATATCACTCGCGATGCCATATTCTAGCTAACTTTTAGGTTGTGGTGTAATTGCTATACTCTTTAAATGACTACTAAAAAAAATAGATTTTAAGGGTCGAACGTTAAATAAAAAATGGGAAGAACAGTATTTTTTGTGGATGCTAATAATGATACAGCTAGTAGCCTGATATAGAACAAAAGTGCTATTGTTTTTTTTAGTATAATTTTCGTCCGCACTATGAGACCAGAATTTTAGATGTATATATTCGAAGCTTACGTGGGGAAGCTACGTACTGAAAAACTTCATTCAATGAAACGTAGATTAGTGTCAACATAGGCGTAGCCAGGATTTTTGATTGGGGGGGGCCCCAAACCACAAATCACATGCAATGACGTCATCAGAGAAATTTTCAAAAAAGGAACTTTTTGTGGGGCAAAGATATCGTAGAATGGAAGATCTGAAGCCGTAGCCTGTTGGCACGATTTTGGTGAAGAGAGAGGGCGAAAACTAATAGTTAGAAAGCGTAAATGTCTAACTTAGGAGACGTGTTGAGCAGGCCCGGCGCCAGGGTAGCGTGACTGGGGGGGGGCAAAAATAAATTTTGGGGGGCACGAGAAGTTTATTTCTGTGAATTCGAGATGGGCACGGGGGCGCGAGAAATTTATCCCAGTCTGGATCAAATGAACAAGGTGAAGACCAAAAAAAAGGTCTTCACTGAAATTCAGAGTTATTTTCCGGCCGAAATCAGAATCTTAAACGGTTTTTCCGGCCGAAAACAGGTGATCTCCAAAAATAAAAAATAAAAAAAAAGGTCTTCATCCCAAAAATCCGGTGTCAGACCACAAAAATATCAGTGGCATACACCAATTTCGGCCTCGATTTGCACTCCAGTTGCCCCAAGCCTGTTAATTTCTTCGTGGCACAGTCCTCGCTTGGGGGGGCACAATTTTCGTTTGGGGGGCATAAGCACTCATTTGGGGGGCACGGCCCCGAAATGCCCCCGTGGCGCCGGGCCTGGTGTTGAGTAAGCTAGTGTACTCAAACGTAGGGCGGAGTCCCCAGCTGCCGGTGGCTATGGGGGCAAAGACCCCAGCTGCTGGGCGATTCTTGTAAGTTTTTGGAAAAAAAAGCTATTTTAATCCAATGGATCACATTTCGAACGTGTTCACAGCCATTTGAAAGAACTACATTTTTAACGTTTGAAAACTAATTGAAAAAATTTAATAGTTCAATCCTCTTTTTACTTGCAGTTAAAGTCCAAAACACGTTAAAAATCTTGCATTACGGTGTAAAATTTTAATTGTAAGTGATTTGGACCATGTAGAGGTAA
The DNA here is from genome assembly GCA_963965965.1 of Trididemnum nubilum. Classification (NCBI taxonomy): domain Eukaryota; kingdom Metazoa; phylum Chordata; class Ascidiacea; order Aplousobranchia; family Didemnidae; genus Trididemnum; species Trididemnum nubilum. Next base: position 536,628 of record OZ014487.1, on the reverse strand, counting down.
GTAAGGCATATTGCCTCCTGCAATATTTTAGCAGTAAATCATACTCCACTCGAAAATTTTCCTTTAAGATTTTTGTTTTGTCATGAAGTTAACCAGTTATAGGAGTACATGTACGGCCAGGGGGCCCAAGACCCCTCAATCGAAATTCAATAACTTGTTCGTTAAGCATTTTCCCTAGCTAATTTTGTTTCAAAGTATTTTGTGCGTAAAAACTGGTGAGGTGGAAGTGAATCGTTATTGAAAAATGGTACAATAAATGGTTACGCTTACTAAACATGTTATTTTGGACCGGATTTACATTGCGCGGGGCCCCTGGCACTTTGGGAGTTTGCAACATCTTCCTGCCAAATATAAGTGAAGACCAATAAAAGTCCTACTATCTGAGCGCGGGCCCTGGCATTGTGCCATATGGAAAATACGGCGCTGGTTATTGCATTACATTCACGAAAAGTTTAGATGAGGGCCTGAGGTAGCAAGTTTTAGGACAAAAACCGTTAATTTTACCCAGGTTATACGTTTAAATTAGTTGGAAAAATTGAATTAAGGGTGTGCGCCGGGCCCCCTGGTCGTCAATAATATTTATTGTTAATTACTATTGCACGCGTGTACTGTTGTACGCAAAAATGCTAAAAGAAACTGAAAATGAAGAAACAAGGCTTTTTTTGTCAAATTTTTGTCATTGGTGGCATTTCAATTGACGGGGCCCGGGCCCTCTGGGCCACCCCCCTGTCTACGCCTATGATTTTGAGATAAGATTGCGCCCTTAAGCTCATTCGTGAAAAAAAAACATTTTCAGCAAAATTAAAATAACTTTTTTCCAAAACGTGGAGGACTCGAGTCAAGTCACTTGACAGTTTTTTAAACGTCCAAGAATTGCATGACACTATTATGACGTGGACAAATGGTTGTCATAATTATTACTTACTTTTGTACCCGTAAATCCTAAATTAAAAAAAACTGCAATTCCGGACAAGGCAGCATACTGGCTATGCTCTCATTATATTTATCATTGGTAGTATTTCAATTGGGGGGTTTGCATTATCGCCTGTGTTATAGCATTAAGTTCATAATAACGTTAAACAAAGGCCTGGGGTTGCAACTTTTAGGACAAAACTCTTAGATTTCTCACAGGTTTTGCATATAAATAGTAAAAAAATTTGAATTAAGGGGCCCCTTGAACGTCAGTCAGAAGCCCCGGGGCCCCCTGGTTGTTAGTTAGAAGCCCTGAGCCCCCCTAATTGTCAGTTAGGGGCCTTGGGGCCCTATGGTTGTTGGTTAGGGGCCCCAAGGCCCCCCTGGTTGATAGTTAGAGGTCCTGGGGCCCCTTGGTTGTCAGTAAGGGGCCCCGGGGCTCCCTCGTCGTCATTAATATTATTGTTAATTACAGTTATGTGCGTAATTACTGAAAAAAACTGCAACTAAACATCGCTAGACTATGTTGTCACAAGTTTTTATCATTGGTGGTATTTTAATTGGGGGGGAAGGGGCCGGGCACCCTGGCCCCCCCTGGCTACGCCTATGAGTGCCAAAGAGGTTTATTCACTCAGCAAGTTGGTGAAAATGAATTCGTCACTCGTACAAGTTATAAAATTGTGCAGAAAATAACAGAACGAGGAAAACCAATTGTTGAAGCAGCTGCATCAAACAGCGTATCATGGAAGCAACAAAAAGTTCATTTTTTCGTTCTAAGTTCGTTGTTGAATTTGTGCATTTTTTCTACAGGCAGCATACAAGTTTAGTGTTTACCACACACCACGGATAGTTTTAGGAGTTCTGCTTTCAGAGCATTAGGCCACCGCAAAGGGATAGTTGGGCCAAATTTGAAAAAAAGGTTTACAGCGTTTTACCCAAGAACACGATTCTCCGTATATTGCATCACAGCTAGTTAGCTATTCAAGTAATCTACCAATTTCCATCATAATTTTGCAATACCACCGCCGACTTGGTGATTATTTGTGATCGATTTAAGTCAATGGAAATTCTAAATACTTTTAAATTTGTTCGCGACTCGCACCCGGCCCGCAGCCGTTAATCGAGCTGTAATCCGGCCCTCTGTGAAAAAAGTTTGGAAGACCCTGATGTTAAACCCACCAAAGCTACCAGCTTTCATAATTTTTTTTTCTATCTTTTTTCACAAACCAAAAACTTCAAAGGTTTATCAAATATCAAAGCCTAAAAATATGGAACTCATTTGAGCTTAATATTAAAAAATCTAAATCTCCAAAAGTATATTGAATATCAAGGCCCAAAAATTCAAATCGCAGAAGCTCAACTCATAAAATTAATTCAATTAAACAGGCTTTTTAATTAATTCATGTTTTTGGCGCTAGTATTTTTAATCTTTGTTTGAAGCCGCTCAGACAAAAATCTGCAAGCAATAACGCAACCTGGTGAAGTTGAGCTCAGAACAACACTCTTAGCGTAGAAAATTTTATCATTCACATTCCACTCATTTTCAAGACGGTTTTCTATGATTTTTGCACTTTTATATTTTTCTCGGAAAAGACTCAAAGGAGCTCCTGGCGTAACTGGCTGGGAGTACACACCACAGATCCAGATGTGGCTCCTATTTAGAAATGGACCCCCCAGGAACAAAGAATTTCTGGAAAGTCCTTAACCTACAGTAAATTCGACGGAAAAACCACCGTATTTTTAGCGATCTTTTTGTTAGGAACAAGAACAATGTACTCAGAAATTAATAAGCTATAGACAGTATCCAGAGTTTTAGAGGCGTAATCAAACTTTTGATTAACAGTCTAGGACATAATGTTTCGGAATCGATTTTCATTCCTCGTCAGAATAGTTAGGATAACTGGAATGAACATGAACGTAGAAACGCAAAGAATCAATGACAAATATCACCAGCGATAAAAATCTTCAAAACAAACATCTTTTCCAATTTATGAAAAAATCTTTACCGATTTTGTTTATGCTACATAAATCTTTACCCATCAATTTTAGCCAAGCCAAACCAAGTAAGTCGTAACTGAGAAATCTTAACTAATGAAACTGAAGGCTATAAATTAAATCTTTACCAAATGAAACTATATGCTCTAAATGAAATCTTTACCGGCTAATCTGCACATCTTATCTTTCATCTCTCAAAAGAACGACAGGCAAGCTAACCCTCTACTCTCCTCATAGCTCGTCTAAAATGGCTACGTCTCCATTCTCCAGTAGGCTGAAAGGCTCAAAAATAGTGCCAAGATTTGCAACCACAGCTAAACTAGGCTAACAATCTCCAGAAATGAAACGCTATCAACTCTCCTCGCAGCTCTTTGTACGCTCATGTTCATACCTGTCCTAGCTATACTGACGAGGAATAAAAGACGAAAGTCGATTCCGAAACAATATGTCTCAGGCTGTAAATCAAAGGTTTGATTGTGCCTCCAAGACTCTGGATACTGTCCATTGCCGTCACTACGGGGGGGCAGGGTGGGGCGTGCCCCTCCCCTTAACGGCAGCTTGTGCTCCCATTTTGGTATATTTAAAATACTTTTTTGGAACATCACGTAGCCTAAAGACAGCAGACAATGAGGTAAAAAGGACTAATAACGTTCAAACATAATTCTCGTCTGACGTTTTCTCGATCTTTTGGGAAATTGCTGTAGCATAGTATTGATGCAATAATCCTTTTTTTTATTACCACGGTGCACACTACAGCACAGGTTTTCATTTTTGCTGATTCGATTTTCATTGAGCGTGTCTCAAACCATGGGTCACTAAGCTTTTAGAGATGTGTCGCGGAATAGAGATGTCGGCATACAGAATCGTTTCATGGCTAGTGATCACGGCATGAAATAAATAATACGTGAACCAAGAGGGGCCCGGGGGGGGGGGGGATAATTAACCCTCAAATACTAGCGTTTAAAAATGTTTTGGACTTGATCTGTAAGTAAAGAGGCTGAAGGGGATGGAAAATTTAATTTCTTCGAATAATTTTCGAATTTCACTTTCAGCAATTTAGTTCTTTCAAATAGCTCCGAAAACGTTCGAAATGTGATCAAAATGGAGCTGAAAAGGCTATTTCTTGCAAAAAAAAATTATGAAAATTGCCAAGCAGCCGTGGACTACGCCCCAAGACCCTTGCCTGAGATTCGATTACGTCGCACCAGTTTGCTCAGCACACCACCTGAGACATTTTCGACTAATAATATTTCAACTTTTGGTTCAAGCCTTCCCCTCTTTCCCCCTTTGGTAAAATCCAAATTTTTCTTGTGAAAAAACCAGCTGTTTTTGTTTTTTTAGAGCCACTCAAGACTGTTTGGGTCGCAGTCACTGCTGCAGATATATTTTTCAAGCGAATATGGGGCGCAGACGAAAACAGCTTAGAAACGATGCTGGCCTAATAGGTCTTTTTTGAGACATGAATACAAAATTGTAAGGCTGCACATAATTTGTAACCGTACAAGGTGAGTTTTAATGTGCAAAAATTCAATCTGTTTTAGTGCCCCCCCCCCTTCTTTTGCTCTGGCGACGGCACTGATACTGTCTATAACTTTCACTGATCTTTTTTTGGTTTCGTCGAATAATGAGCCCTCTAGACAGGCCTTGAGCCACGGGGGGGGGCATCGGGGCCGTGCCCCCCCAAGCGAGGATTGTGCTCCAAAGAAAGTAACAGTCTCGGCGCCACTGGAGAGCGGTTCGAGGCCTGAGACCCCCAAACTACCGGTCATCACCCCAGAATTTGTGAGCAAGTACTGTTTTTTCGCAGATTTTGCGATTAAGGCCTTTTTTTGGTCTTCACCACAGCATCCGTGGAATTTCGCGCATGTTGCGTGGTTAAAACCTCTTCTTCTTTTTTTTTTTCTGGTCTTCTCCTCAGCATCCGTGGAATTTCGCGCATGTTGCGTGGGGAAGACCTTTTTTTTTGGTCTTCACCCCAGAATTTGCGATGAAGACCTTTGGTTTTTGGTCTGCACTCTCGAATTCGAAGGAAAACAGTTTTTGTGCCCCCCCAAAAAGTTGTTTATGCCCCTCCCCCCCAGTCACGCTACTCTGGCGCCGGGCCTGCCCCTAGAAGGTTACAAACCGATCACAAACCTCAAGTTATTGACAGAAGCCCCCTAAGGTCCTATCCCAAATGAAAGTTTACTAGTTTAGTTTTCCCAAAGGTAGGATATTTTCCGAGAAACAGCAACTCTGATGTTTCTCGGAAGTGCTTTTGCACTGGATCGGCTTCTAAAATTATTATTATTATTAACTCGAACGAATACAATATTATTGGATTATTGGCGCACCGATCCTTATGAAATCACAATACGTATTGATATGACGAAAGCATGAAAAGCAAATATACTAGACAGCTAAGTTCAAACTTGAAATAACGAAAGGCAAGGTTGCAAGTAGTAGGAAAATCAAAATTGCAGTGAAATGAGACTAAATGCAATCAAGAAACTCGAAAAAAAGTAACGGTAAGCTAAAGACGAAGTAAATGAAGCAATTAGCGGTACTGTAGGCTAAGTATAAAACAATTAGGTCAAGAAAGGCAGCTAGACTAGTTATGAGTTGCCGGTATGGTGTCCAACGCCATAACGCAGTAGGCCTACTGTAGCTTAAATTGTAAATTCGTATAATTTTAGAAAGTAATGTACGGTATCATCAGCTACCGGTAACTCTGAAACTAGTTCATGTGCCATAAGCAAGCTTAAATGAATCGACACACCTTGAGGGCCACCGGTTTCTCATTAAGTTCATACCAAAGATTTTATTCTTAAAAAAATAAACGATGTTCGTTGGAGAAAAAATAAGTTAGAGTAGAATACAAGCCAACTAGCCTAGCATTAGCGGCAACTGTCACCTGAGTTGGGGAAGAACAAGAAGAATCTTGTAGCAATTTAAAAATCAAAGAGATCCTCTTTCATGAGATCACACTATAGTACGATCGACAAAAATGATACGGACACTAATTATATTTTTTAGATTAAATTATAATACTGTACATTGCCGTAAGCTGTAATGGTAACTTACTCCATTTTTGTTGTGCATCAAGCACTTGCTACTATCAATATTGGTAATAGTAAGTGCTAACTGTTCAAACTTTAAACTGCTGATAGTTTGCTGTCAACCACAATTGCAAACTGATGTAGAAAGAAAGTTAAAAAATGACTCAACCAACTAAAGCTCCAATTTTCTTTCGACCTGCAGTTAGTTTGCCCAATTATGGTACTGCACAAATGACTGTTATTAACCCAGTTCCTGTAATACGCCCTTGTGGGCCTCTGCAATGGGCTCCTGCTGCAACACCTGCACGAACCCCTACACCTGGCGTAACAATAACATATCCAGCTGCACCTCCAATAGCTTCAAGTTTGCCGCATCGGCATTGCAGGCCTGTGCAAAGCGATCCACCAGTTGGAAACCGAAATCAAACTTGGCCAACATTCAATCCTCTTACTACAGCTTGTCCCGGAAGAACTCATGCAAGCATCAGGCCTGCGAACGCTAGTAATGCTATAATCAGTATTCAAAATGACCTCTATTCAAATGAACTTGCGACTATCAAAAGCCCTAGAGCAACTGCAGTTGTCAATACGATGACCATCGCCAAACCTCCGAAAATGAAAAGGTAAGAATATGACTTTGTCGTGACGATTTTATGAGCTATTTTTCTGCAGTTGAATGTTATAATTGCTACACCGACATAATTAATTCTTTTTCACGTTCATATCAAGCTGATAAACCCGTTTTGAATACGGTATTAACATCTATCTCTTTTCTGATAATTTTTGTTTTTTTTAAAAGGATCCATTTCGTCGAAAATTTCTTTTCACTTTTTTGTTAATTCAGGCTCAAGTCTAACCCAAACATAAACTATTTTTCTCAAAGTAACCCCAAATCTAATTAATCCTACACAAAATTCAACTCAAACTCTAATCTTGACGCTTAAACAAAGCAAATGAAAAATGATGAATATTCTTAATTTAACTTAATTTGATCACGGTTTTTTGGTAGAAATCTTAGGGAATTTCAGTTTTATAAAAAATTTGATCACGTTTTTTTGTTCTTGTTTCAATTTTAGCCTCAACTTTTATTCTATTTCGAACACTAGCCCTATCTTTAAATCTTTTCCCAAAAACGAAAAATGCGCGAATGAAATTTTTCTCTTTTTCTCTCCAAATTATTAGTTTTAAAATAAGGTGTGCAATCGCGAAGCGGAATTTTGCACATTACAAACCGAAACGTATGTGAAGAATTGTAGCGTGTACTTTCTTATCTTTTCACTAACACAGAGCATTGTTCAAGCTCTCGCAACTACCATCAGAAGTGCGACTAAAAACAATCAAATTCAAATTTCTGCTGCAGTAGTACTGGATGCTGTTCTTCCCTTTTTACTTTTTCCTATATTTTTAGACATACAGGCGAAAAGTGTCTTGGTGACAAAGTCACCACGGAAGCTTTGCAAGAAACAATTCATCGGCAACGCGAGTTGATTGGAAAGCTTATCTCAGTCATAGTAAAAGATCGGCTGAAAAAGCAGGATAAGTCACTAGAATTAAGTCTGAAGGATGGCGAAGTTAGCGATGTTGAAAAATTACTAAAAATAACTGACAGTGTGAAAGGCAACAACATAGCCTTAAAACCTGACAAAACTGCGACAATTAGCTTCTCGAGTGGCGAGCGAAAAAGGCGTACCAGAACAACGACGGGCGAGAAAAAAGTAGGTGTCTTCTTTAATTGACACTTGTATGGCAAGTGCCATTGAAAATAAATTACCCTAATTAACCGCATACGTCATAGGTGCTAAAACGTTGCTGAGAGCTTGTGCAGCAGGCGGTAATTACTGAAACTCACAAAACTGCTTTGACTGGTGAGCAGCTGAAATCTTTTTTTGATTCGTTTGTTCTATAGTTTGTTATTGGATCTATCCTTGGTCGAAGGAGACTCGTAAAAGGCTTGAAAATTTTCAAAATACTCGCCTATCAGCAGCAGCTGTAGCTTCTACTTTCTGCTTTCCAGATTTGAACTATGAGGTTTACGGTCAAAAACAAACCTACATAAAGTGCTTTTAAAATGTGCCCTCTGCGAATGAAACTATTGTTTTTTGATATTACTACCAAACTGTAAGTTAAATGCGCAGGAAAAAAAATTTTTTTCAAGTGGTTGGAAGCATACCCCACATTATACCTCTTCCAAATACACCCTTGGAAGACGTGTGGTAAAGCCACTTTTCAAGATTTTTTCTCTGGTAGCTGAAAGATTTGGATTCAGTCGGTTGACTCCGGGTAGTTTTTTCTTACTTGATTTAGAATTCATGTAAAATAGATCGAGAAAGAGTTACAGCATAGGTGGGCAAGTTAATGCAAAACGTTTGCTTCGTTAACCTCTACTAGTCCGTTAACAAACTTCACACTTCCGTTAACGTTAATCCGTTATTTTCAACTTTAATTTACGGAAGTTGATAAAGTCCGTTAATTTGTAAATATTTTGCGCGTAATTTACATTTCTTTTTATTTACTCGCTTCTAGAACACGTATTGACGCTGTTGAGCTGATTGTAAGAAAATATTTATTGCTATTGTGGTCTTTTTGTGTTCTGGAAGTTACATTTTACTGTCTAATCTAATTTCGAGATAAAAATAAGTTCAAATGCACTGGCGAAGCTGCAATTGGAAAGTTTTTGTAAATAGCGAACAGCGATAATTAATAGACCTATGAGGCTGCAGCTTATTATTTGCCACGAAAAAGAGCTCCTTTCTGGACTTTTTTCTGTTCAACTCGTTCTGATACGCAACAAGTGTTACCAGTGCAAACCGGTTTGTGCCGGTACGATGAATGAATGGAGCAAGATATTAACGATAAAAGCGTTAACGGAAGTTAATTTAATCCGTTAACATGAAGAAAGTTTTTAATGGATTAACGAGTTAATGAAAAAGTTAGCTTCGTTATTAACGAATTAACGATTAACGGACTTGTGCCCACCTTTGAGTTACAGTAGCATGATTCAACGAGTTGAGTCGGACATTTTGGTTGTAGAAAGTAAAGGATTGGTTTTAAGGCCCGATCCCGATCTATACGGTGCGTAAAATTGTGAGAATACGGAGCGTATGCTTTGTTTATTTCGGCCCACTGGCAGCTTGCATGCTTGAAAGTGGATGCGTCGGCGAACCGAAATTTCTGTTTGCAATAAACTAAAAGTACGCTAACGATTTTACGCCCAGCGTAGACCGGGTCTAAGATCCACAGGCTTGTCCATGGGACATATTTTTCTGTCCCACCTCATTCCATTCCATAGCAGTTCATGCCTGTCCAATCCCATGGGATATCCATCAAAATGCAATTCAATAAAAGAATAAATTTAAGTATAATGTGTACCAGATAGGACTACGCGTACAAAGAGAGATACAAAACGAGAAAATTTATTGACTTTGTTAACTTTAAAGTTCAGAAGAGGTCACAATTCATAATTATTCTGGCACTCATAGTCCGAGTCAGTGTACTTATTCAGCAAATTTTCAATTTCTTGCTCATCAGTTTCTGTCCCATAGGTCCCATGGGAAATGCAAAACGTACTGTCCCATCCCATGGGAATCCATAGGCGTAGCCAGGATTTTTGATTGGGGGGCCCAAACTATAAATCGCATGCAATGACGTCATCAGAAACTTCGAAAGAGGAATTTTTTGTGGGGGCAAAGATATTGTAGAATGGAAGATCAGAAGCCGTGGCCTGAAGTTGGCACTAACTAGAAACTCGTTCAAGGAGAGTGCTTTAAACGAATAGTCAAAATGCGAAAATGTGTAAATTGAGAGACGTGTGTTGAGTAAACAAGTGTAGTGTAATTCAAACGTATCACAGACGGGGGTCTGGGGGCGATGCCCCCAGCTGCCGGAGGCCATGGGGGTGTGGGGGCGAAGCCCCCAGACGCTGGGCGATTTTTCGTAACTTTTTGGAAAAAAAGCTATTTTAATACCATTGGATCACATTTCGCACGTATTCAGAGCCATTTGAAAGTACTAGATTTTTAACATTTGTAAGCCAATTGAAAGAATTAAGTTGTTCACCCCTCCTTTTGCTTGCAATTTATGTCCAAAACACGTTTAAAGTCTTACATTTTGGGGTTAAATTTTGTAAGTGATTTGGCTCAAGTATAGGAGGAAGTAAAGTACATCGCCTCCTGCAATATTTTAGCAGTAAATAACAAACCAGTCAAATATTTTCCTTAGTGATTATTGTTTTTTTATGAAAACAACCAGTTATAAGAGTACATATACGGCCACGGGGCCCAGGCCCTCCCAAATCAAAAATTTGGTCAATGAGCATTTTCCTTACTGCAGCCAATTTTTTTTAAAAGTATTTTGTTGTGTAAAAACTGGACTGGTGGAGATGAATTGTTATTGAAAATTGTACAATAAATAGTTACGCCTACAAACCATGTTTATTGCCCCGGCCGGATTTACATTGAGTTGGGCCCTTGGTACTTTGAGCTTTTCGCAATATTTTCCTGCCAAATACAGGTGAAGACCAAAAAAAAAGGCTTATCTGAATGCGGGGTCCTGACACTGTGCCATATGTTAAATCTGTTTCTGGTTATGGCATTACGTTCATAAAGGGTTAGATGAGGGCCTCAGTTAGCAACTTTTAGGATAAAAACCCTTAATTTTACTCGGGTTGTACGTTTAAATTGGTCGGCAAACATTAAATTGAAGGGGGCCAGGACCCCCTGGAACAATATTATTGTTTGGGGGCCATTTAAATATTGTTGTAGGGGGCATGTTTAAATTGGTTGGCAAATATTAAATTGAAGGGGACCCGAAACCCTGGAACAATATTATTGTTGGGGGCCATTTAAATATTATTGTAGGGGGCCCATTTAAATTGGTTAGTAAAAACTAAATTTAGGGTTTCGGGCCCCCTGGATTAATAATATTGTTAATTACTGCTGTACGCGTGTACTGTTGTGCGCGAAGATGCTAAAAGAAACTGAAAGTGAAGAAACAATAGTCATTTTTGTTACATTTTTATCATTGGTAGCATTTCAATTGGGGGGAGGGGGGCGGGCTCCCTGCCCCCCTGGTTACGCCTATGTGGTAATCCCATTCCCATGGACAAGCTTGAAGATCCAGTTCTGAACTTTGTGCCAGAGAGTAATTTTATGACTGAAAGTCCTAAGTCTCGGCTGCGTCATTTTTTAATTTAAGACTAATTGTCTCGATAAAAAATAAGCACTTGTGGTGAATTTCTGTACACGGGCTTGAGACCTCTCCAAAAACTTCATGACTAGTGGTCGAAGCTGCCAGTTACTACCTTGCTAGACACCTTTGTATGCATTTAGGTTTCTGGAAATCAGTGTAGGCATCATGTGATAGTTGATACAGGTGTAGTTGAGCGATAAATACTATAGTTTGAAAAACCGAAATGTGTATTAACTTTGCGTATAGAACAGAAATATTGCTAATTAATATATGGGTTGTTCAAATGTCCATAAGCCCTTGGGGCTTTTTGTGCAACCATTGCTTTGGCTGTACGGTTATAGGAACAAGCAATTCTTTGTAAAAGTTGCTGTTTAAGCTTAATTTTATGTAGTATAAGCCAGGTCTACAATGCGCGTAAAATCGTAAGCGCGTACAATCGCATTTTTAGTTTCTTTTGAAAAGAAATTTGTACGCCCAGCGTACCGCCTTAACAGCGTAGAAGCTGCGATTTAGTCAAACTAAACTAGGAAGGATACGCTCACGATGTTACGCAGTCGCAAAGTGTAAACCGGGTCTAATAGTTACTCTTACTGAATAGATTACTGAAAACTAATTTATAATTAGTGTTTTATTTTGTATTTTTTAGGGCTTATGTAAGAGGTTGCGCAAGGATAAGAAATCTCCTACGCAATCTTTTTGCACTGGCCATCCAAATGTAAAGCGCATATCTAGCTCTGTTGTAGCAACAGAGACTCAAGTAAGCCAAACTACAAATATCAACTTTTGTTTATCTGGCAAAAATATACTGCAAGTGACCGAGATTGTCTTGATTTAATTTTTCCCTGTTTGTTCAACGCAATGATTTAATGCATGTTCTGGTGCTATAAATGTTGAACCTATATTTGGGGTGTGAACTTTTGAAAAAAAATTTTATCATCGTTTGTACGCTTCAAAATTATAAAATATTTCATTTAAAAAAAAAGTTATTTCTTTAGTTTTGGAAATAATCAAAGTTCAAAATGATTATCATTTATTGATCACTTACGCCACCACGCGATTCTTTTTTGCTTGATTTCACTAGTACATCTAAACTTAATTTTAAATAATCATAGTCAGTACTTAAATTGTAGGGGGGACGCGTCCCCCCATCGAGAGTTAGCGTCCCCCCATCGAGATTTAGACGTCCACCCATCAAGAATTGTGCGCTTGATGATGCAACGATCAAGAGCTAGCCAGCACGAATACATCCCTCAAATTTCGGCCGAATATAGTCCCAAATTGCGGTGAAGACCCTTTTTTTGGGGGGTCTTCACCTGATTTCGGGGAAAAACGCTTCAATTTTCGGCGAAGATTTCATTCAATTGCGGGGACGGAATTACATAATTCCCACTGAAGTTTGGTCAAGGCTGCAAAAGCGTCCCCCATGCAAAATTTTACAATTTAAGTACTGATCACAGCGATTGGTTGGTAGCAGCAAGCGAATATTCCAGTAAACATTGATTTATTGGCGCTGTTTGGCTCCTCAACTGCTGCCATTGTCAACACTAAAACTACGCTTTTGATAATTTGTTCATTTTATTCTTGACGACCGCAATCACGAAGAAAAGTTAGTAATATCATTTAGATAACATCTAGAGGCAAAAAAAAAAAAAAAAAGGAAAAAGGACATAACATCAGACGTTAAATTGTGTTCAAAATTTTGAAGACAAACTTGAGTTTTAACTGCTCAATGTACATTCGCTTCTCTTATCACTCCGAAAACTTTACGTGCGTTAAAAACAGCATTGTCAAAGTATAGACTCTTTATTAGTAGACTGGAAACTGACAGTTTTGTCTTTTTTTCTTCACCGTTCATTTGTTTTCAAATATGCCGATTCGTACAATCAGAGTGACTTTTTTCTTCACGGTTTACTCCTTCTATAAATATGTCCAATCAAATCAGTCAAATACGCGTGACCATAAAAAACCTTCGCAACAAGAACAAACTTTTTTTCTTTAATGCTCTTATCTTTTTCTCCGTACGTGTGCTGCTAATCTACTAAACAAAAAGTCTATGATCAAAGCCTCGAAATGTAAAGGAAGAGACTATTTCACTGGAAATTTTTTTTATAATTTTTTATTAATTCTGACCCAAATCTAACTCGAACTCAAATCCTTACTTTAAAACTAACCCCAGCACAAACTCTAATCTTAACCCTTGAAACAGTAAATGAAAAATTTGCGGATGAATATTCCTCATTCATGTTTTAGTCTCTTTAACTTCAAAATTTTTGGTAAAATAATCACTCCTAAAGGTAATACCTCCCAATAAATCAATTCTTCCGGCAATGTAGGCCGCATTTTTTGGTATCGCGATATTTTCCTCATTTTCCCAAATACGATAACATCTTTTGAGATGTTTTAGTCCCAGAGTCCGGATCAAAATTCTTCAGAAATTAAGGACCCTGCTGAACTGGATGAAACTGAAGATATCGTGACAGCAACCACCGCAAGGGTTTTGGATTTGATGCATCCGAATGGAGACAGTCAACTGTTTAGGTTCGAATTGTATTTTTTTCTTTCTGGTTTATGATCAAATTTTATTCCAATATGGTTCCACGTCATTGGGTCTTTGAAAAAGACTTCTGTTTAAGCCCAGTAGTTCACTGGCCATTGTTTTCAAGTCGGATGAAAAACCAGAAAACAGAGCCCAAAATTGTTTTTTGTTTTGATGTGGCATTTTAAAGCGCAGAAATTCCATGTGACAGTGTATGATGTATGATGTTTAGGCATGACGTGCTGCGAACTAAATTACAAATTACTGATCCAAACGCAAATTTTAGTCACGGCGCAAGATATGGTGGTAATTACTAATTATACTTTTATTCATCAAGTTGTCTTGGCCAGGAGATAACTAAAGGACGTATCGGTCTTCGAATTAAGCTGCCACCTACGTACCTGTCTACCACACAGGGTAGAGGCTTCATGCTGTCTCTTTTGCTGAACGTTAAGCAGGAAAGCTGTTATTACCGAGTTTAAAATCCGACGGTAAACTGAACCCGAGTCTACTGTTGCCATAGCGGACGCTTTATCCACTCGACCGCTGATTGCCTAAATATTAGCTGTCGCTACCAAGCACTTAAAAATTTTAATCATATTGAATAAAATCAATTTCGAAATGAATAAAATCAATTTTTTTCTCAGTTTAAGAGTTGAATTTGCTCGCCAATTGAAATCGCTGGAAGAGGACTTTGAGAAGGAATACGAGGCTGTTAGTAATAACAAAGAAGTTCGACCTGCACCAGTCAATACTGATGATGTTAATCAAGGTAGATAGATTTTTAGATTGATAGAGAGATACATTCGAGTGAAGTTCTTGTCGCAAGCAGACGCGTCTGATGAGCTCTGCAAAAGACAAGTTGTGGGCTTTGCGCAAGTGCTTTGTCGCTACCTAACAGACAAATCATCAAATTTGCGGCAAGCAGCGTTTATGTTACAATAAATTCCATTAAGAAGGTTTATTAAGTTGTTTTTGGTATCAAGCACTGGTATAAATTCTTTAAAATTTGTCGACAGAGGTAGCGATTGCCAGATAAATATGACTGCAATTAGTGACAAAATCGATGAAAGCTAAAAAACTTCCACTAGTCTTGACAAAAGAATGAAGCAAATAAGAGACAAAATTCAAGTCGTTTGACAGACGGATTGATAGCAATACAACCAAAATTGGCAAAGTTCAAACTGAGCAATTAAAACTGAGACAGATAATTTCCCGAATTCAAGACGAACTCAATGAATTGAGGGGGGAGTAAGAAATCCTAATCGAGATTAGAAAGGAAAGTCTCACTTCAACAGAGAATTCGAAAAACTATTATAGATACCATCATAACTAATGACTCAAATATTATACTGGCAGGCATTATCTAAACGGATAAAAGCGACCATTTTGTCGTATTTTCTTTCACTATAAATTTCAACAAACCCTCCCAAAAATAACGTAAAAGTGTACCGTAGAAATAAAAGCAAACTCAACTCTGAGGAGTTCAGCCGTCTCCTGCAATCAAACTTGGAAGCTTTTAATCTGCAAATCTACAACGCTTCATCTGACAATTTTGATCAGCTGACAGCAGAGTTCGTCGGGTTGATTCAAAAAACAATATTGAAGTCCACTCCCCACTTAAAAAGCAGTCACGTATACAGTAAAAATTGCGGTCGAAGCCATGGATTACAAAAGGTATTTTATTTCCAATCGTCACAAACGCAAAGTGTGCAACGAGAAACAGACACGAGAAATATCTGAACGCACTAACTAAGGTAAAAAACGCATCTAAGAAAGTTTACCGACAAGAATTCGGTAGAAACTGAAACACTCCTCGCAAAACCTGAGAACCAATTAGATCTGCGCTTCGTGCAAACCAATCCCGAGCAAACAAATCAAAAATAGATCAGTTAAAATTGATGGTAAAAAAATAAACGAAAGTTCCTCAATCGATGAATATTTTGCATCCGTCGGTAAAAACTTGGCTGACAAAATCCGAAGCAGTGAAAATAAGCTGTTCTCAAAATACCTGAGTCAAAAAGTGGCTTTGTCGATGTCCCTTAAACCACCAAGTCACAACAAAGTATGCAATATCATACGCTCTCTGCGACTTCGCTAATCCCCGAGCACGACAGCAGTGAATCATACTTTATCCGCATAGCATGTGATGTACTTACTCCGTATCTTTAACCTATCTTTTTCATCTATTTTTTAAATTTGGTATCTTTAGTGACTGCCTAAAAATAGCCAAAATAATACCCATCTTTAAAGCTGGATTTAAAGCTTAAATTAATAGCTATCGACCAATATCATTGCTAACAAATTTTTCTAAAATCTTAGAGAAACTTATCCACACAAGTTTTTCCAAATTTCTTGAAAAAATAATTCAACCTACCAATTGCCGTCGCTAGAGCAATCGAAGTGAGGGGGCACTAGCCGAAAGTGGGCGGAGGGCTCTTTAGTAAACTGAACTTTTGCTCATAAAAACTGATATATTACGACTACAAGTTATGCGCTATTTCCGCCCAACTTGCTGTTAGACCAGTGGTTCCCAAACTTCTTTTTTTTTAATTCGCAACGGACCCCTTGCAATTTTTTAAATGTTTGACAGCCTTTTGTGCAAGGCTAAAAACACTGGTACAGAAAGACCGAGCTTCAGCTTGGCCACAGGAGTAGCTAAATATAATAGTAGCGGCCGATAAACAGAACTTTTCTCTGCGTGACGTCATAGGGAAATCGGGTAGTGTGATCACAACGAACGCATAGGAAGCAGAAAATGAAACTCGCAAGCATAGTTTGCGTACCTCCTGAACGAACAGGAGTCGAAAGCAACATTATTAAGCTATGAGCCAAGTAAGGCCTATACCAAATTTCTTTTGCGGACCTTGTGAAAGTGCTTCACGGACCCTAAAAGGTCCGCGGACCCCACTTTGGAAACCGCTGTGTTAGACATTCCCGCTGTACTAGCTGTTCCACCTCTCTCATGCCTGCTACACCACTTATGAAAAAAACAAAGCGGCAACAACCTTACATTTACTAGGTTGTTAAAACCAGTGCCGTCGCTACGGAGGCAGGGGGACGTGCCCCCCCCCTTAACGACTGCTTGTGCCCCCCATTTTGGTTTACTCAGAACACGTTTTTGACTCATCACGTAACAACAAGACAACAGGCAATGATAGAAAAAGGAATAATAACTTTCAAACATAATTCTCGTTTGTAGTGTTTTCGATTCTTTTCAAAATAGCTGGCCACAACAGCAGCTGTACAAAAATGTGACGCAATAATTCGTCTTATTTACACGCTTTTACGCATGTGTCGCGGAATAGGAATGTAACCCTATAGCAGTGGTTCTTAAACTGGGTTGGATCGGTTTCGATGAGTCAGTAACAGGGGTTCAACGGAGATTAGGACTTTGCAATTACAATGCCCTCTACAACCAAGTGCGTCAATTAATGCGCACAGCTGATGTGCAACAGATGAATAGCTCACTTCAGGCCAGGGCAGCCCATAGTGCGGTCCGCGACAAGTCTTGAGAATTACTATAAGTTTCTTTCGATTCTTGGAAGTTTTTCACCAAAAAATTGTTTTTGTCAACTTTGTTGACGATGGTTTTCTAAACATTGATTTCAAATAGTTTTTCGTGAATTTTATTTGGTTAATAACGCAACCACGAGCCAGAAAGCAGCAAATTTGCGTTACGTCGGCCTCTACGTAAGCTGGAGCGTAGCTATTTTTGTTTCATTATTTTATTTTTATCAGCGCACGGTTTGCATTTCTAAACGAACGGTAACAGCAACTGTATCAGTGTAAATCTCATATTTCGTCCAAGATGTGTTCAGTAGTGCATCTGTTGAGGAACAGGCGTTACTGGGCTGATTAGAAGCTTCCCACTTTAGGCAAGTAATTCAAAAACTTTCAAAACTCAAAAATTTCAAATATGATATAGCTTTTAAACCCGTTTAAGATCTGACCAATAAGTTGGGGATGAATCGACTTTGCAATGCGAGTGTTTGAAGTCGTTTTAAAAAAGTGCAAGTTTTTTCGAGTAGCACAAGAATGGCTATTTTTTCTATAAATTGCAAAATTGCTTAGTGGGAGAGGGCTTCGCTCCCAGATGTCGTCAATGTCGTTTACCGATCAGTGGTCGAGTGAATAGAGCGTCTGTTACTGAAACGGTAGACACGGGTTCGATTTCCGGTTGAGTCAAATTAAAGACTAGAAAAATTGGTATTCACAGCTTCCTGCTTGACGTTCAGCAAATTAAGGGACAGTGTGAAGCTTTCACCGGGTGTGGAAGACAGATGGGCAGGTGGCAGCTTGACTCGAAGACCAAAAGGTACCTTCGCTGTCTCCCGACCAAGGTAACTTGGTGAATAAAATGTAACTACAATTATGATGCATTTTGAACATGCATCAGTTTATACAACACATCGGATGCTGGATATTGTACAACTTCGGCATGGAAAATATTGGATTTTTGGTTCAAGTCCCTCCTCTAGCAAAATCCAGGAAATGGTGCTGTGTAATAATGCACTGGGTTGTTTTTGTTGTGTAATAAACAGTTCTTTCACATACTATAATTCAACAAACTTTAATTTTTAGTGAACACAAAACGAAGTTTAATTTTATTAAAGCTGAATTCCAGTTTAAGAATTATTTAATTTGATAGAAAAATGCGAAACTTGTGTGAGCAGTATTCGGGATAAAAATCATCCAAACGTTTTAACAGCATCGTGAGGACCGCTCAAGCTAAAAAAGCGTAATGCAGCACGCCTCTCAAAATCTTTGGACACCCCTGCTTTAGGCTGAAGTTCATTAAAAGATGATATAATGCATATTAAAACCGGTCAGTTGGTCGAGCGGTAACGCATTCGTCTCTGGAACGGGAGGTCTGTCGTTCAAATCTCGGGCCGGTCAAATCGAACAAAGTGTTGCCAACAACTCGCCACTGCTGCGACATTTTTTTGAAAGGAGCTGTGTTGCCCGGATGCGGAGATGGGGCCCCGCAAACTTGTTACACGCTTCGGCGTAATACAGCGAGTATAATGAAAGGTTTGATTTGACTGTATTTTAATTTCCTACGATGGGTTCGGTAAATACCCGCATAAAACTTGCGGGGTTTGGTACCTTCAACAAGTTTAAGAACCACTTCCCTATAGAATCGGTACCGGAACTTCGTTAGTGAGTATGACCTGAAACAATACCGTTACGTGAAAACATTAAAAAAAAACAGCTGTTTTTTTTAGAGCACAATCAAAATTTTTTTAGATTGCAGTTAGTAGCGCAACCAGGGGGAAGGGGGCTTCAACCCCCTTTAGCCAAGTCATTTAGAAGATTTAACCCCAAAATACAATTGTTTAAACATGTTTTGGACTTGATGTTTAAGGGGGGCAGAAGGGGCTAGGCAATTTAATTCTTTCAATAACTTCTAAATTTTGGCTATTTTCTGTAGTTATCATATGCAGAGGTGGATTCAAGGATACAAGGCTCGAGGCCAAGGGCAGAAAAAAATCCGAGGCCAAGGCCCAGGACAGCCCTTTCGAGGACAGACACTCTCGAGGCCAAGGACTAAGGACACAGGCGCAAGTGTTCTCCAAAAGAAAAGGTCTTAAAGAAAATTTTTCAGACGTTCTCCAAAACAAAAACAAAAAAAGGTCTTCAAAATTTTTTTTCAGGCGTTCTCCAAAAAATATGGTCTTCAAAAAAAATGTTTCAGGCGAACTACAAAATTTTAACAATTCAAAAAATATTGCTGTTCTGGAGCCGAGAACTGGGCAATTTTCGAGGACTTGAGGCTTCGAGACCAAGGACATCAAAATGTGTTCTCGAGGACTCCACCTCTGATCATATGACTTGAAAAACGTGCAAAATGTGATTGAAATGGAGTAAAAATCGCTAATTTGCCGCAAAGTCACAAAAATCACCAAGCGGCTGGAGTCTCTGCCTCCTTCTGTGATACGCTTGATTTACATCAGTTTGTTCAGCACGGGGCCTAAATTAGACAAATTTTGCGCCAAAAAATTTTACCTTTGGTTCAAGTCCCCTCCCTCTTAACAAAATCCTGGTTGAGCTTTTGGTTACATTTATTGCTGCGGCCAGATTTTTCAAGCGATTATATGGGCCGGATACGAAACAAGCTAAAAAACGCTGCCGGCCTTACACGTCTCTTTTTTTCAGACACAAATACAAAATTGTTAAAAATAGCGCATAATTTGTAGCCGTAAAATATCAGTTTTTATGTGCAAAAGTTCAGTTTATTTTAGTGCCCCCACCAACTTTCGACTAGTTTTCCCTCACTGCGGTTGCTCTGGCGACGGCACTGGTTAAAACCTGAAACTCTTATTCCTCATAGCATTAAAATTTCCTCCTTTTTCAAGTTTACATCTGCTTCTAAGCAGTTCTTTTTAATGACATCTATGAGATCTAACTACGTATTTTCACTTGAATTCTCTCATTTTATCTCTCTCAAAGCAATAATTTTTAATAAACCTGAAGCTCTTGCGAGCAATAAGATGCATAGTCGGGGGCTGTTGGACTGGATAATTGTAACACCAACAGGTCCCTTCCAGTCTCCGGTCGTGATAAGTTACTGCTTTTATTTTGTGCGATTATAAACTATTGCTATGTAGAGTGTCATTTATTGCATCTTAAAGGGACAGGTAGTAAATCAAATTTGAATTTTTCTATTGCTTCCAAAACTGAAACTACAAAACTGAATAGTAGGTTTGAAGCAGAGAGTCGAGACATGTCTATAACAAATGACAATAAATACGGGATTATTTTATTGTGCAATGTCTAAAATGTTATGGACCCCTTCTGCTACCAACTGTATCATTGTATTACTGAAAACCACCTCAGCTGATCCTAAATAAAGATAACTTTCTACAGCTTATAGCCCAACTGACGAGAAGGAATTTTTGTCGAAACAGCAGGTGCACCAAGGTGCTACTTTTGTGGCTAGGCTATCTTGACAGACATTTGAACTCGTGGGGTGGTTCATTTATTTTTCGACTTCATACCTACAGCCGTAAACTCAGCCAGTGAGTTTGACATGACTTCTGATTGTTGCATCTTTATGCTCCTGTCACCCAAAAGCTACAATGACACTATCCGATGGACCTGCTTAAAGGTTAATCTTTTTTAAGTAATCCAGCCGATTTTAATTTTTTCCCAATTAAATTCAATGATAAATGTATTATTCGAAGCCACTTAATTGTGTATGCGCCTTATCGAAAGATCCAACATAACCACTGACCAGGATGCTAGTTAAATCCAGTTTATGCGATCGGAAGTAGTCGTAA
Organism: Trididemnum nubilum; assembly: GCA_963965965.1. NCBI lineage: Eukaryota > Metazoa > Chordata > Ascidiacea > Aplousobranchia > Didemnidae > Trididemnum > Trididemnum nubilum. The sequence goes on along the minus strand of OZ014487.1, from coordinate 515,677 downwards.
AAAAGGTGTTTGAGCCATTTTTGGCACGCTCTCAGACAGGGCCTAGTAATCTTGCTGAACAAGTATTGTATCCAATCTTTCATTATGCTCGCTGTAATATGCCGAAGCGTGTAACGAGTTTGCAGGGCCCGTCTCCGCGTCAATGCGCCCAGGCAACACAGCTCATTTCGAAGAAATATTGCAGCGGTGGCGAACCGTTGGAAACCCTTTTTCCGATTTGACGGGCCTGAGATTTGAATCTCAGACCTCTCGCTCCAGAGACAACGCATTACCGCTCGATCAACTGGCCGGCAGCAAGTATTATAGTGCTGAACCATTTTCAATTTGCAGCTGGCGACAAATCAGAAAATGGTGATGAAGTGTCGGACGACAGTGATTGGCTGCCGTCATCAGCTGCTTCATCACCATCAGCCAATCGGAAGTCTACTTCACTGTCATCTGACTCGAGCGGAGAATCCTACTCCATGGTGAAGAAAAAATTTCCGAAAAGAAAACACGTAAACTTTGTGTAAAAACGTTTGGTTTTAGTCAATGCGCAATTTCAATTTTGATTCAAGAATTGTTTATTCTAAAAAGAAATTTAATAGCTGATACAGTTAACACTATCCCTACGCTTTTTTTTTGTTACGGTACTTATTTATTTTCATTCGTGATCCCAACAATTTAAGCAATTACAGAAATTGGATAACTTGAAGAATATGTGCCGAGTGTAGTGGGGCGCAGTAGAAATTTAGTTACTATGCGCTATTCCGTGGGTAAAAACAGTGTTTAATTTAGGTGAGATGCTACAAACCATTCCGCCGTAACAAGGAGCGTGCAAGCCGTGAGAAAAACTCTGGGTAAAAGTTTCCGTTATAAAAGTCACCGTTATAAAGAAATATGGAAATGCTACGACTAGCATAAGCATTAACACGTTATTTTAAAACTATATTGCTAAATTCAGAGATGTAAAGCTAATTCGAATAAAATCGATTAAATTTTGTTTGAATGAGTTTCCTATTTTTAATTAATTTGAGTTTTTATAGTGATGTTTTTTTATTGTTTTTTTTTTAGGATTAACTGAAGGTATTGATATATATAAATGCAGTATATATACTATAGGCTATTATTTTTCTGTGGGCTAATTTTTTCATAATGCAATTAACTTACGAATTGGAATTAAGCTTTACCCATTTCACTTTGATAGAAAAAGCCTCAAAAATTGCCAAAATACTACCCAAGAAGAAATTGAAGCATTTCAGCTTTAAGAGATCATTCAGGGTTTGAACCTACAAACACAACCCATTTTTGATTGTTTAAGCAAATTTTATATCTGTGTTTTGTACCTGCGTAGCTGAATGTGACTGATAATTAAAATGAATAGAATTCATAAAATCAGTTAAATGCTGCATTTTTAGAGGAAAGGCAGTCACCTCTAGACAAGCATCTGGCAAAGCCTTAAAAAAAATCGATCGGTTGTTACGTCACTATGAGAGTGATAATGCCAACAACAATGCGGAAGAACGACGAAAAAATTTCCCCCAGAGGGCGCTACAAAAACTCCGCCAGTCAGTAGTGCTATGGAACAAAATGTCAACAGAAATAAGCTCGTACTTGCTAACGGACAAAAACAAGTCAGTCAAGTTTATTTGTGTAGTCCCCATCAACGGATTCCGCTCAAGGTCACATACTTCGTACTAACTTAGAGCGGTACAAAGCACGAAAATGAAATCAACCGGATAATTTCCGTTATTTAATTGCATTAGTATAACTTTTTTTATAAGAAAAATAAGGCCAGCGCTGGCATGAGAATTCAAGAAAAAAAAGAGTAGAATTAAGATTTTCTGGAAATCAAATTCTTTGCTCCACCAAGTTGATAAAACTTAAAGCGTTTTTTTCTGCACCATAAGCAGTTAAACACTGAACACAAAACCACAACTAAACAGTGCCTCTGACATTTGAGGATTTTTTCGGCAATCGTTTAAGTTGCTATTAAGAAAATGCTCGTTTTCACGTTTGGTTTTCTGCAAAGAAAACAAGTTTGCTAAAAACTTGAAAGCTGAGGTACCCCAACATGGTTACATAGATTTACATCTGTTGTATGTTCTTTAACAAAATTTAGGAACAAATTAAGAACAAACGAGGCTGAAAATTTGCAAAAATTTTAGAACAGCCACCATCACCCAAAAATTTACTGGTTTATTGCTGGATACCGGTATTTTTCAATTCATATTTTACGTTTTTTGCTTATTGGGAAATGGCCAGTTTTGTTGCTTGATTTGTTATGGAGAAATATTGCAAAAAATATTAATTAAAACGTTATGAACTAAAAATGTGTTTGGGAGAAATATCAGAAATGGGGGTGTGATAATGTATACTCGAGCTTAATGTATATTCTAATGAGGTTCGCGCCCGTCACCAAAAGCAATATGTTTTTGCAGTGATAAGCCGCCTACTACTGATAAACACTTGACTCGGGTTCGATTCTCAGTCCTAAGACTTTAAAATTAGTATTCACAGCTTCCCGGTTTGGCGTTCAGTATTAAAAAAGGAGGAGCCTCTGCCGTAAATCGTGACTGGCTGATAGGCAGAAGGTAGCGTGACTCGACTATGACCAGCAGGTTTTTTTCGTTTAGCTTAGCGAGCTCGTTAAGGTCATTTTCGCTCTGTAAAAGACGTTAACGAACGAAAAACTTTCTTTGACAAACAGGGGTGCGAAACCCGGGGGATGGAGGGGGTATGTCCCCCACAATAATTTGAGTATGGTCTACATCTGCATTCCCCCCTATAATTTGACTCTGGTGTGCACTGTGCATCTGAGCGCAGGTCTCCACTTGAATTTGGGGGAAAAGTGTTCCTTCTTTGGTGAAGACCTTTTTTTTGGTCTTCACCTGAATTCGGGGAAAAAAGTGTTCCATTTTTGGTGAAGACCTTTTTTTTTGGTCTTCATTTAATTTGCTCACCTGAAAAAAATTGTGGTCGAAGTTCATCCCCCCCAATGTTGAAAATTAGGGTAAAATTGCAAATTATTCCCCTCTATGCTCAACAAAGATCGGCACTCCTGTTGACAAAATGCTATTTCTGAACCGTCACGTCCATCCAGCGTTAGAAAAGTTTGCTCGAGTTTCTTTTCTAGATGTTGCATAACCTGCGTTACTACGCAATAAATAATCCTTTGTGACGTCAAGATAATGTGTTAAAGCGAATGTAATGAAAAAATGATACTAGGCCATGCGTTAATATTCTAAGCTAGCAAAATCCTCGATTGCTAATGATTGATTAAGGAACGATAGCAATTTAATTATATTTTTGGATCATAATAAAAAGAACAGCTTTATCCACTTCAATTTAAGTAATGAAAAGCGTCTTCAAAAAGGTTTTTGGTGGGTAAACTTATGTTGTAACAGAAACATTAAGTGTTAAAGTTTTCCAAAAGTGAGCAAATCCAAGTATTGCCATCTTTGTCAACTGGTGCTGCTCAAGATTTCTCTATCAATCGATAGAGCAAAATTTTTTGATTTATTTCACTTTCTTTTTTTTCAGAATTGCAGTCTAATAGCAAACACGGCGGATGGGCGACCATTTTAATTAATTTTCAACAAAACTTCACTTTAGTTTAAAGTTTTCAGCATTTCGTCATCAAATTTCTGAACGAAAACGATTTACGCTGAAAAAAGTGCTTCAAAATATTTAAGTCAATGAGGAAAATGTGACATTTTTTTCTCGAGCTACGTTCCGCAATCCCTCGAAGCAACTTGGCGAGCGAAAATGACGCTACCGAGCTCGGAAAGCCTAACACACACGTGCAAAAACGACATCTTGCTTTTAGAGAGTGTGTCGTTTGGTAGCGCCTCCTAAAAAAAAAATCGTTATTAATGCCGCTGTAAGTGTGGAAATTCATGTAATGCGGGCCCAGGTCACTTATAGGTTGTCCTGGCCGAGACACTTTGGTGAATAAGATATTACAAGCATTTGTGGCTTTGGTACTTTTATCAATTTACAAAAAATGCTTCTCTTGTAGGGAAGGTTTTTCAAATAATGACGAGAGTTCTTCATACCACGAATATGAAAGCACTAAAGATAATATCGGTAAGAGCAACTCTAGTTAATTCCTCGATTTGCTCCAATGAAGACTGGACTTAATTATCAAATCAAATCTTTCATTATACTCGCTGTAATACGCTGAGACGTGTAAGGAGTTGGCGGGGCCCATCTACGCATCATTGCGCTCGGGCAACACAGTTCCTTTCGAAGAAATGTCGCAGCGGTGGCGAGCCGTTGGCAGCACTGTGTTTGATTTGACCGGCCCGAGATTTGAACCTCAGACCTCCCGCTCCAGAGACGAACGCGTTCCCTTACGACCAACTGGCCGGTCTAGACTTAATTATCAATTGCTATAAATCTTGAAAATCAGAGTCAAAATTTTTTCTTGTTTAATCAGGAATCAAATAGGCTTCTTGCTGAGTCATAAAACGTAGTTCAAGCCGCAATTTAAAGAGCAGTCTTCAAAATTGAAAATACGTCTAAAATTTAGCAGGTAGTAAATTTCTTAAAATCTAAAGTTGGTATCGGTAAATTTCTAGAAAAGGACCGTAGATATTTTTACCAATAAATCGTAGCCGAAAAATATTTTTTAGTTAGAATCTGCTGATTTTAAATCGAGTTCCAGCTCTGGATTATTGAATTTAGTACAGAATTATTGATTCATTGTACAGATTTACAATAATTTTTGTTAATTTTTTCAGTTTGTGTCGCACGAAATGTTGAAGATGACAATAAAGGACCTGAAGATCTAGCCGTTGTGAGTATTGCTGTTCCACTGAATGCCGCATTGGTAGGAAAATATCTTTTACCTGCACTTGGCTTTGCTACGTATAAATCAGCACATTATGGTGTGCTGAAAACAAAACACAAAAAAACTCCAAAACTCGTCTCGAACCTAATTTAAATTCGAATCAAAATTTCACTTTGCATCGTATTTCGGTTCAAATTTTGGTTCTTAAAATACGGTAGCTGAAGAAGCATCGATTATTTAAGGATGCATGGTCGACTGCTTGTATCAACACTTGAGCTACCTCGCAGAGTGGTCTAACGCCTATCCTACGTTGAAGGACTGCCGCGACTTCAACACCAATGTACTTCTCGAATTGTTGCGGACATGAGTTCGAATCCCATCCGTTGTCATTTTTTCTGACAATCGGGTGCTGATCCAGCTTGTGACGTTATATCTTCTATTTTCTTGAATGATATGTGCAAGCTGAGATTGCCTCAGTGTATGGCTGCACTGAGAATTGAATAGCCACACTCCGGTTCCGGTGCTTTCTACAGGCTGTCAAGTGTGTCATTTGTTCTTTTTTTCTCAATTTCATTTTTCATCTTTTTGGACTTTTGTCATTCTTTTTTTTTCCAGATATTCTACTGCTATTATCTGTTTTTTGTAGTTGTTTTTTTTTCAAGTGCCTATGTGCTTGGTACACTCACTTTACTTCTTTCTGTTGTTTCTGCGTCTGGAATGTGTTTTTGTAAATTGCAGTGATGTCAAACAGCTTGGTTGGAACGACCGACGCTCACGTCGCGTGTTCCTCTTTGAAACGATGGACGCTCTCGTCGTATGTTTCTTTGTTTTTACTCGGCCATTTTCAAACTAACGAATGCAAAGTTTCAGACTTTTGCTGGTAACTCGAGAACGATTAGGTCTAGCTTCATGAAATTTTGACTGCAGTTTGAGATTAATAAGTTGTACGTTTGCACTAAATTTTGAAGCAATAAATTACGTGACTTTGGTTTTAGGACCTGAAAACCGTCTCGAAAGTTTTGCGTAAAAAGCGGTCTCATTCAAAAACGGCTTAAGTACGGCAAAAATATTTCACATGGTTACTTGTCTTGAAATACCCTTTCATCCCTGCCAACCCACTTTTGGCTGCGATGAGATTTTTTTCTTTTTTTTTCCTTTTTTTCGTTTTTTTTTTCCTTCCTAAATCTTGTACACTCTTCTTCTCCTAAACCACAGAACATCAAAATCTAATTTTTGTATGAAGTTGTTGAGCTGCAAACGCAATTTTGTGTCCCAAAATTTTTGGGGGGCACTACCTCGGGGACCCTCAGAAAATGGGGCCCCAAAAAATCAATTTTTTTAACGGCTCAAGCTAGGACGCCAGTTTCTTTGGTATCAGTAGGTATTTGAGAGACAAATATTTTGGCATTGTTTGGGGGTACCACCCCCCCCCCCGTGGACCCCCCAAACGGACCTCCCAAAATTACTTTTTTGAATGGCCCAAGCTAGGGCGCCAGTTTGTTTTGGTATTAGTAGATGTTTAACACACAATCATTTTGACATAGCTTGGGGGTACCACCCCCTCCGGAAACCCCCCAAAATCACTTTTTTGAACAGCTCAACCTAGAGTACTAGTTTTTTTTTTATATCAGTAGATGTTTACGAAACAAATATTCTGACATAGTTTGGGGGTACCATCTTGCCAGAAACCTCCGAAATGGACTGTGCAAAGTCAATTTTTTGAACGTCTTAATCTAGGGCGCTAGTTTTTTTGAAATCTGTAGATGTTTGCGTCGGTCGTTCAAAGGGGTTGCTACTCTGCGAGCTCCCATCAAGTTGGCTATGTTTTACTAAACTAGTGTGTTTTTTTTTGCGCTCACTCGTGAACAATAGAAAACACTAAGAAAAATTAGTCGATAAACTTAAATTGGGTGAAAACTGAAAAGTCCTAGGGCCACATGCTATGGTCTTTGGAAAAACACGAACGTTTGTGTTTCGTGAAATTGGCATACTATGGTCTTCGTTACGATTAAATTTGCGAATCTTTGTTTCGAGGATTTTCATTGTTTCTGAATATGTGTAAATATTTCACGAAAAAAATCTTTGGCCAAAAATTTTTTGTTTGGCCGAAGATTTTTTATTTGGAAATTTTTACGAAGACTTAGAATTTTTTTCCGAAGATTGTTTTGTTTAGCCGAAGATTTTTTGTTCCTTACTAACATTTTTTGTTCAAATTAACATTTTTTTTTCTTCGGTAAAAAAACTGAAAATGGCTCAAAATGTTCGTGAATTAGCCCGAATCTCCGAATAAATTCACGAATGCTCTAGACTACCCGTAAAATTTTTGGAAGATTTTTTTGCTAGCAATTACACTTGTTTCGCAGGTTGTTGGTAGGTAATAGAGGAAAAAGAGCGTGCTACACATTATTGCTAGATTCATCATGGTTTTGTTGTGTGAATTTATGAATGAGGAGAGAAGTTTTGGAATGAAGAAAGCCCAATAGTTTATTACGGGGCAAAACTAATCAAGAGTTTGCAGAATTTACCACTTTGCATGGATCACCGCCCGTCTTTGGTAGCTCTTTTTTGTAAAAGTCACCATTTTTTACTAATAAATTTCTTCAAATCGAACCAATGCAGTTAAATTTTTTCTACTGAAAATGAATTGTCATCTGTACAATCTATGGAATCAGCAATCCATTCTTTATCCACCATGCCTTTCGTCTTGCAGGCGGAAAGCGAAGACGGTAGATAGTCATAATTCTGACTAACTAAAGGTGGGTTTACACAGTATCCGCTTTTTGTTCGCGTTTGTACGTTTTTTCTTCTCCACGAAAAAGTATGTTGTTTTCGTCCGTATTTTTTGTATGTCTAATTGTCCATATCCGCGCTATAAACCAGACTGTCACATGCTGGACAAAAGTTTTCCAAAAACATTTTTTTGTAAAGCGTAACATCTCTGTTTTGAAATATCACTTTTGGAACAAAATTTTTGTCAACATGTAACAGTCTACTTAATACGCAAATGGACTTACAAAAATGAGGAAGAAAAAGTGCATACTTTAAAAAAAACGGACGAAAAAAGATCAATACTGTGTAAATTCGCCTTAAGCTCACTAGATTCACTTCTTAAGTTAAATCTGCGACTCATTTTTGATTTAGTTTGCACAAATAACTTGACCAAAAATTTAAAACAGCCAAGTGTAAGTTTAACCATTTTAACCAAAATGTAACACGTGCACAAAGTGGAAAAGGTGACAATTATTGGTTGTTTTTTGTCAATATTTAATGATTTTTACATATAAAGTGACGTTTTTTATTCGTACCGTATTTAAACGCGAAAGTAAAGCATATTGCTTTTACGAACACTTTTGTTCGGAATTCATTCTAGAATTTTTTGCGAAAAATTTTGAAACTCCAACTTTGTTTTGGAAACTAAATACTGAATATCTGAATACGAAGATTTTTTAGTTGTTACATGTTTTTCAAAAAAATGTCGGTCTCGAAGAAAATGAAGTTATAATTTTACGACAAAAATTATTTCAAAATTTCAAAAAATGTTCGTTAAAATCTATTCCGAATAAAAATTTAAAACCCGAATGACTTCCGAAACACAAATATTGGTGTTTTTTTGAAAACCATAGTACGTGGCCCCTGATCTGGTTGAAATGGCGTCACTATCACAGTTTTTTTACTCAGTCTTGATAATTATGGAAAAACATGGGTCATTTTCACGCAGGAAAACTTTTTCAAAAATACATTTTTTAAGCTTGTTAGTATGGACTACAAATTATTTTTCCAGACTTGCTTCGCTGAATCATCCCACTTTCTTTAGTAAAGCGAGTTAAAAATTTTCATTTACTATGTAATCTTCTTTGTTTTATGAGAACAATTTTATAAGAATAGGAGGCTTGTTTTTGCTAAAAATTTTAAGAACAAATTAAGATCAATACCAGCCGCAGCACAAAAAAATAATCATGAACATAAGCTAGTGCAACGCATTTGTTAAGTAATTTATCACTAATCAGCAAAAATTTCGTGGGCATTTCTGTACTGCCATTGTTGATTTGGCTTACGGTAATCATGATCTTAAAAAACAGCTTTTAACCTAGCAGAAATGAATTTGTGTCACATTATTCTCCAATAAAGTTAAGAACAAACTAGATGGGAGTTTGCCGGCAAACCTAGTGAACGACCGACGCGTAGCTAATGCTGTGACGCTCAAAAGTACTTTTTGTCTGCCGTAAAATCAGCAATTATTCAAAAATATCTGATTATGGAACCTCCAGAAAAGCAGAGTCGAAATAATTGTCAGTTAAATATCTCCTGATATCATAAAACTCGAGCACCCTAGCTTGGGCCGTTCAAAAAATTGATTTTGGGGGTCCATTTTGGGGGTCCCGGGGGGTGCCACCCCCAAACTACGCCAAAATATTTGCCTGTTAAATCTCTGCTGATATCAAAACAAACTGGCACCCTAAGTTAAGCCATTCAAAAAATTGATTTTTGGGGAGTCCATTTGGGGGTCCCCAAGAGGGTGGCACCCCCAAATTATGTCAAAATATTTGTCTGTTACATATCTGTTGATATCTAACCAAACTGGCACCCTAAATTAAGCCATTCCAAAATTAATGTTTTGGGGGGGTCCCCGAGGAGGTGGCACCCCCAAACTATGTCAAAATATTTGTATGTTAAATATCTGCTGATATCATAAAACACTGGTACTCTAAGTTAAGTCAATTAAAAAATTGATTTTGGGGGGTCCATTTAGGGGTCCCCGGGGGGAAAGTGGCATCCCCAAACTGTGTCAAAATATTTGTCTGTTAAATATCTACTGATAGCAAAAAAAAGTAGCACTCTAGCTTGAGTCGTTCAAAAAATTGATTTTTTTGGGGCTCCATTTTGGGGGGATTCCCGGTGGAGTTGCTCCAAAAAATTTCGGGAGAAAAAATTGCGTTTGCAGCTCAACAACTTTACACAAAAATTAAATTTCGATGTTTTGTGGTTTAGGAGAAGAAGAGCGTACAAAAATTAGAAAGAAAAAAAAGAAAAAAAAAAAGAAATGAACCTCATCGTGGCCAAAAGTGGGTTGGTTGGGATGAAAGGGTATCTTAAGACATACAACCCTATGAAATATTTTTTGCCGTACTTAAGCCGTTTTTGACTGAGACCGCTTTTTACGCCAAACTTGTGGGGCGGTTTTCGTGTTCTAAAACCAAAGTCACGTGACCTATTGCCTCGAAATTTGGTACAAACATATAACTCATTAATCTCAAACTGCTGTCAAAATTTCATGTAGCTCGACCAAAGCGTTCTCGAGTTATAAGCAAAAGTCTGAAATTTCGCACTCGTTAGTTGGAAAATGGCCGACTAAAAACAAAGGAACACGCGACCCGAGCGTCAGTCGTTTTAATGAGGCTAAAAACTTGTGAAGATTTAAGAAGGGCCAGCCTCAGCCCAAAGTTTACTGATTCTTATAAAAAAAACCTAAGACATTTTAAACTTAAAGAGATACTGCTCAAAATCGGTTTTATTAAAGAAATGAGAACTACTTGAAGTAATAAAGAGGTGCCCCAAATCTTTTTCACAATTCCCTTTATTCGCGAAAATACGATTAAATCCGTTTGACTCCGTACCATTGGCAATTTAAGTTAGTGAATTGGCTGCGTATCATTGATATCACAAAATTGTGAAATTCAGGGTTGTCAACGGTACGGAGTCTAACGGAATGAAACATATTTTCGCGAATAAGGAGAATTGTGGAAAACGGTTTGGGGCACCTCTTTATTACCTCAAGTAGTTCTCGTTTCGTCAATAAAACCGATTTCAAACAGTATCTCTTTAACTAGCAACGATAGGGCTAAAACGAATGCAGTTTGCATATTTTGCCTTTGCAATCTTTGAAAAGGTTCAAAAAAGTGCAAAATTTGGCGTTAAAACTCATTATTTTTTAACACAAGAAACGGCAAAAATTGCTCAGCTGCTATCTGGAACTTTGCTCTTAAACACTTGTGTCTAACAGTCTGCAGCATATTAGATACCGGTGCCTCAACTTTTCGAACATACGAGTTTGAAATGACTCAAACATACGCTTCAAATTTTTAAACAACAAATGTAAAATTACGTAGTGTACAACACTGTGGAATTAAATGGATTTTTTTGTAAATGACATACTTTTGCTTGTCCTACCTGCGGACCGCCATTAGCGATCCGATCCCACACATATTCTTAGGTGTGTTTAACAAATGAAAAACTTAAATTTTCAGATGTATGTTTCGTCATGAAACGTTTCAAATAACATGTGATAATTTTTATTTTCATTCTTGAACAGTTTATGCGTGGTTCGATGCAATCGCAGTTTAAAATGATAAACATTTTTTCATTAATTAGCGTTTCTGCTTTATTAGAAGTGGATGTAAGCTTGAGAATTATTGCATTATTTGCACACGTTTTTGCATAATTATTATTGCACACCCCTTAAGCCAAACTCACTTAGAAAATTTAACTGATATATGCAAACTTTTAAACGTGTTTTGGAATTGTTCAATAAGTAAAGGGGGTGAAGAGCAAGCAATTAGTTTTTTAAATGACTCTATTTTCGAAAATCACAAAAATTGGCTGGGAGCGCCATGATGCACTTAAGTTGCCGACCCCCAGACTTCGTGCATGATACATTTCAGTTGCAGCAGGTTGCTTAGTATGTCGTCCACGGAATGCAATTTTTCGAGCAATTAGCATAATTTACCTTTTGGGTCATGCCTACTTAACAAATGTAAGCGATAGTTTTGTTGAATTCTTAAAAAATTAAATCTGGAAATTTAATTGTATAAGAAACTTGCAAGCAGGACTTTCAGCTCAATATGGACCACAAAGTCATACCAAAAATCCTAGGCATTAAATCAGTGGTTCCCAAACTTTTTTTTTTTTTTCAATTCACAGCGGACCCCTTGCAATTTTTTAAATGTTTGACAGCCTTTTGTGCGAGGCTAAAAACACAGGTACAAAAAGACCAAGCTTCAGCTTGGCCACAGGAGTAGCTAAATATAGTAGTAACGGCCGATAAACTGAACTTTTCTCTGTGTGACGTCGTTGGGGAGTCGGCAGCGTGATCACAACGAACGCATAGGAAGCAAAAAATGAAACTCGCAAGCGTAGATTGCGTACCTCCTGAACGCACAGGAGTGGGAAGCAAAATTATTACGCTATGAGCCAAGTACCCTAAAAGGTCCGTGAACTCCACTTTGGGAACCACTGCATTAAACGAATCAAACCGCTTTTTTTAATGCCGACATCGTGTTTGCCTAAAATAAAGCCATTTCACCGGAGAAATTTTTTACTATTGCGTTCGGTTTTTATGAGTAAAAAAGTAGTTGGTCAGTTCCACTTCATTTTTTTGCGTCTTGCAAAACTGTAGCAGTTTCTATTTGTGCTTTTATGAAAGTAAATGAAGCACATTTTGGCAAAAGTAAGTAAGTGACATTTTACAAAAGAATGAGTTTTTTGTATTTTTCAAGTTACTTAATAAAAATATTTTCCCTGAGAAAAAAAAATTATGTTAATGTTCAAATAATTCTGTGGTAAAATGATGAAAGTTTAAAACTTTAAACGTGATTTTCTCTAAACAGAAAAATGCGACTTATCAATTTTATTGAAAACAGTAAAGCCTTATTTAAAACAGTAAAGTTTTTAAACGTTTCGGACTTGGCTATGTCCATCATCAGTAAAAATAAAATTTAAAACAGTAAAAAATGTAAAAAAGAAATTTCGAACGAAAGTAGCCTCACTGTAATACAAGCTGTAAAATCGCGTTCAAATACGTAAAAGTTGCTGATTGTAAACAAGTTGCTGTGTTAATACTACATACACTGAGTATTTTTCCGATACTAGCGCTGTGCCGGTGAATGAGAAAAAGAAAACAGCAATATCACGTGTTGAACAAATACAAAGTTTTTTATGACTGATCAACGTTTCTGTCCGGTTTCAGTTTGTTAATGCTTAAAGTTTCCAAAATGAAGAGCTAGCTATTCGATTCCTGACAGTTCCAAGTATTTTAGGTTTGTCAAAGTCAAATTTATGGTCGGAATTTTCAATGAGACGGTTAGTAACGTCCGTGTTCTTTAGATTTCTTGGAGCCGGGATTATGTTTCTTGAGTTGCGTTAGCAAATTTCTGGCAGTTTCACCAATATCGCTGCCGCCGCACGAGCAATGAATGTGATAGACCACATTTGACAGATGTAGTAGTGCTTGAGCTTCTTTGTCTCAAAACAGCACTTTTTAATTTGAATGTGCCATAAATAACTCTAAATTTGATTTTCCCAATTGTATTTTTTGCAAAAAAATTGCCCATTTCATGCTGTACTTGCATTGAGATCAGTCCCAGAAACACGGACGTTACTAACCATTTCTTTGAAAATTCCGACCATAAAATTGCCAAACCCGAAATATCTAGAACTGCTAGGAACCGAACTTAGATTTTCATTTGGGAAATTTTAAGCATTGACAAACTGAAACCGGACACAAACAGTGATCAGTTATTGATGACTTAGTATTTGTTCAACACGTGATATTGCTGTTTTCTTTTTCTCATTCACTGCACAGCGCTAGTATCCCAAAAATATCCGGTGTATGTAGCGGTAACACAGCAACTTGTTTACAATCAGCAAGTTTTACGTAGCGCTATTTTACAGCTTGTATTACAGTGAGGCTACTTTCGTACAAAACTTCTTTTTTACTCTTTTTACTGCTATAAGTTTTATTTTTACCAATGATGGACAAAGCCAAGTATGAAACGTTTAAAAATTTTACTGTTTTAAATAAGGCCTTACTGTTTTTAATCTAACTAAATAAAACTGCCGTGCAACCAGAACCGACTTATCAACTTAAGCCAAACCTGCTTCTATTAATCGTTATTTTTCGTCTTTGCGGTTTACTTGAAAATTGTAATTTTTGGTCATTTATTTTTTTTTAGCAGTCTTTTTTTTTCATTTCCATACGTGACAGTCTGTTTCGATGCCAGTGACGAGTACGTGAGCTTGTGGATTTTCATTTTATTCGACGACTGTTCCCATTATGAGTTCTTATCTCACCAAGGCTACACATCGTTAAACTAATTTCTATGCTTTTTATGCTTACTGCGAAGCTGTAGACGTTACATGCTGACACGTGAGATCACGCTGAGGTTGCTTCAAAGTTGTTGTGATCGATCGTAATCAAACAGCTGTTAATTTTAAACTCATGTGCGCTTGACCAATTCTTTTTCTGTGCAATATTTTTCTTCACTTTTTCAGCCTCCAAACAACAAAACCGACCCGACTTTTATGCTGAGCAAGTTCTTTCAGTTTTTACCTGGAAATCATGGGGCTGATGACATCACAGAGCAAAACATAGTGAAGCAGAACCAAGTTGATGACGACGAAGAAAGCTCCAGACATCATGGGTAGGATCTAGGATGTGAAAATAAACAATATTTTAATGGCTTCTATTTTTGCTCATTTTGAGTTGGTATTACTGTGCTCGTGCAAGAGATTCAAAACTGAACGTGAGCTATTATTTGACCCTCGTACTTCACACTAAAGGGGTGCGGAAATCCCTACTTAACCAGAGATCATGGGAGTGCTAAATCTACTGTAGTACGTTACCCAAAATAGAATTGGTGTTACCCACAATATTTCAGACAAATGGTTTTGACTTGGTGACGTCATCACAGTGATGTCATGGTTCGTTGAGCAAAAATGACGATTTAATTTTTGCACAAAGGTTTGTTTTGTGATTGAGTGATAAAATGCCAAGTAAAGATGAATACGTTACAAAAATTTTTTGATGCCATTTTATTGAAGTATGGGTCAAAAAAATGCCTAAGTTTTGATGAAATGGCTGCGGTAAATCTTTGAATTGAGGAAAATTTCCTTCCCAAGCAACTTTTAATCTTTTAGGGATTATTTGTAAATTCCACTCACAGTTAAGTTGGTTTAAAATTAAATCCGAATGAATCTATCACGAAAATCTTTGAAGGAGACATTTTTATCACGAAAGGGCATTTTCCCCGGTGAAAAAGCATTAATCACTTAGATGAACTTGGAAAGCTATAGAGCGGTTAAATAAACAGTATGCTTGTTTAGAATTCTGAATTTTTTTCCGTGAGTTCAAATCTCAGTATGGTTAATATTTGTGCGTTATTTTCAGCTCCTTTCCTAAAAGTTGAGGTAAAATTCATTAAAATTTATTGAGTCCAGAGCCGCCCTAAGTTATTAAAAGTTTTATGTCTGACACGCTGGAAAGAGAAAAGTTGAATACTCGTAACTTATAAGCAGGGATGGCAATCGCATCGCATCGAAAATCGTATCGCACCCCACGTTTTTTTCGGAAAAATATCGCATCTAATTATCGCATCAAAACAACCAAAAAATCGCATCCGTTATCGCATTGCAGAATTTGACAAAAAAAATCTGCGATTTTTTCGATTATTTCGATTTTTTTGTCTTTAATTCTGCTAGTTTCTTTTGTTTGGTCATAAGTTAACTGTTTCGTCTTTCTGACCGATTTTGACTGACACTTGCTTTTAAGTTGTGCTTAAAGTTGCTTTTCAGTTTTTGGCATTGACGCGTGTGAGCATGGAGCACCGTGTGTGCATGCGGTGATCCTAGTTATGACGCAATAACTTTTGCTTAGTGTTTTTGCTAAGGCGGCATCTCGGAATTAAAATCTCGCACTGGCTGAGCTTCCAGACTACGTTAGTTGCGAACAAAGGTGGAGTCGAGGACACAAGGCTCAAGGCCAAGAACACAAAAAAAATCCGAGTCCAAGGACAGCTCTTTCTAGGACAAACCCTCTCGAGGCCAAGGACAGGATTGCTCGAGGCCAAGGACACAGCCGCAAGTGTTCTCCAAATAAAAAAAAAAACAAAAAAGGTCTTCAAAAAAGTTTTTCAGGCAATCTCCAATTCATAGGCGTAGCCAGAATTTTTGATTGGGGGGGGCTCAAATTACAAATCACATGAAATGACGTCATCAAAAATTTTCAAAAGAGGAACTTTTTGTTGGACAAAGATATCGTAGGATGGAAGATCTGAAACCGTTGCTTGTTGGCACTTAACCAGGATTTTGTAAAGAGAGAGGGCTTAAACTAATAGTTGAAAAGTGCAAATATCTATCTTTGAGGACGTGTTGAGAAAGCTAGAGTAACTCAAACATATCACAGACGGGGGTCTGGGGGCGGGGCTCCCAGCCGCCAGAGACTTTAGCAGCCGCTGGGCAATTTTTTGTAATTTTTTTGGAAAAAAAAAGCTATTTTAATGCCATTGAATTACATTTCGCACGTGTTCAGAGCCATTTGAAAGCACTAGATTATTGAAATTTGAAAGCCAATCAAAAAATTAAATTGTTTAATGCTCCTTTTACTTGCAATTTAAGTCCAAAACACGTTCAACATCTCGCATTTTTGAGTTAAATTTTAGATGTAAGTGATTTGGTCAAGGTAGGGGAAAGTAAGGTGCTTTGTCTCTGGCTACATTTTAGCAGTAAGTAAATAATCCACTACAAGATTTTCCTTAGAGATTTTTATTTTTGTCATGAAAATAACCAGTTATACGAGTATATGTTCGGCCAGGGGGCCAGGCTCCTCGATTGAAGTCAATGATTTGTTCAATCAGCATTTTCCAAGGCTAATTTTTTAAAAGTATTTTGTGCGTAAAACTGTGGAGTTGGAGGCGAATTACTAAATTGTTATTGAAAAATGGTACAATACATGGTTACGCCTACTAACCATGCTATTGCCGGGCCGGATTTACATCGCGCCAGGCCCCTGGCAGTTTGGGGATTTTTGCAACATCTTTCTGCCAAAAATAGGGGAAGACCAAAAAAAGTCTTACGATTTGAGCGCAGGGCCCCTAGCTGGTACTGCACCATATCATGGTCAATCCGGCCCTGGTTAATGCATTACGTTCCTAAAACGGCTATATGAGGGTCTGAGATAGCAACTTTTAGGACGAAAACTCTCCATTTCTTCCGCGTTATACGTTTAAATTGGTTGGCAAAAATTGAATTGAGGTGGACCTGGGGCCCCTGGTTTTCCATATTGTTGTTAGTTACTGTTGCAAATGAAAAATGCTAAAAAGAAACTGAAACTGAAGAAGCAGTAAGCTTTTTTGGCACATTCTTGTTATTGGTGAAATTTCAATTGGGAGGGGGGCGGGTTCCCTGGTCCCCCCTCCTTTGGCTACGCCTATGCTCCAATTGAGGAAAACAAAAAAGGTGTTCGCAAATTTTCCGCGAAGTTTCTGGCGTTTTTCAACAAAATTTCAACGGTTCAAAAAATAGTGTTGTCCTCGAGCCGAGGACAGGGCAATTTTCGAGGACTTGAGGCTTCGAGGCCAATGCCAAGAACTTCAAAATGTGTCCTCGAGGCCAAGGACGTCCTCCCTCTGGTTGCGAATACGTCCAGCTTTGCAGCAGGAAAATCATGCCAAAGTTGGATAATGATTTCCGCGAGTATTTCGAAAGGAAGGAAGAAGGAAAAAAAGTTCTTGCAAAGGGCAAGTCTAGTAAGTTTGCAGCGACGCCTGTACCTAACAAGACAAGCAAATCCTATTTTCACTCAGGCAATCTCATGCAGCATCTTAAACGCAAACACCCCCGAACAGCATGAAACGTTGATCAAATCAAAAGATCGGTCTTCATCTGCAGCGTCTTCAAGTGCCAACTTAGATGCCTTCGTTACTGCAATGCGACCAGCCAAGAAAGGCCATGTCGATTATACCATCGGCGTTTCAGATTTCAAGAAAGCAGTTGCGGAAGCAGTAACACTTAACGGGCTTCCTCTGTCGGTATTTGAAGCATCAGGCATCAAAAAGATACTGCAGCAACTTTTCGTTTTATACTGATTTCCAAATGTGGTTAAATAAAAGCTTTGATAGCTTGTAAACGGAGTGCTAAATTTTAGGCAACAAACTTAAATTTCAAAATAGTTTAAAAAATCAATAATCGCACAAATAATCGCAAAGTAGATGCGACATTATCGCATCGAAAAAATTTCAAATTATCGCAAAAAAAATCGTATATGTTATTCTACTTTGCATCGCATCGCAAAATCGCATCGCAGTTTTTCTCCGTAACAAATATCGAAGAAAATCATCGATGCGATGCGATTGCCATCCCTGCTTATAAGTTAGCGCAATAGTAGGTGGTTGATTGTGGTTTTCCGGTTTACTTCGGTTGATGAGAGCACAGTGCTGCATTAGTTCAGCGGAATTGCTACACCACGATACTCTATCAGGGTCGGAGACTCAGAAGAAGAAGCACACCACTCAAAGTGTGAGCACTCCATCATCACACCGGTGCCCACCGGTGTTGGGTTTCCATTTTTGCATTCAACGACCTTCTGGGTGGACGTCTTCACTTTTCCGTCTCGAATGAAGCACGGGCTAGCGTAATCATCGAACACAGTACCGCAGTTTAAGTCTTATTTTAAAATTAGGCTGCTTGTTTCTTGAATAGGTGCTTGAAGACCGAGAACAATCAGAAGTGTTTACAGTCGGAAAAATCGGTTTCTGATATTTTTAAAGATCCTGGTAAATCTTGTTCTAATGTAATTTTATAAACTGGATAGATAATATTAAGCATTATAAAAATTAGTCTTTCGAGAATCACAAAATGGGACTGGCTTTTAAATGACGTTATTTCTACTTTAATGTATATCTACAATCTGTATTGCTAATTGTTGAGTATATAATTTGCTACCAACCGCATAAAAATTAGTCTTTCGAGAATCACAAAATGGGACTGACTTTTAAATGAGGTTATTTCTACTTTAATATGTATCTACAACCTGTATTGCTAATTGTTGAGTATATAATTTGCTACCAACCGCATAAAGAAAATAAAAAATAAGAGTGTTCACCAAATTTTTAACTAAAAAAGGCTTGTAATTTTTGTCACTGTAAAAGGTTATTTTTTAGATTTGTCTGACCAGGATGACGTAGACAAAGAAT
This sequence comes from Trididemnum nubilum, assembly GCA_963965965.1. Classification (NCBI taxonomy): domain Eukaryota; kingdom Metazoa; phylum Chordata; class Ascidiacea; order Aplousobranchia; family Didemnidae; genus Trididemnum; species Trididemnum nubilum. The sequence goes on along the minus strand of OZ014487.1, from coordinate 496,939 downwards.
CTACCAATCACAGCGCTCCATTTCTTTGTCAGTTCAACTATCCTGAAGCAATCGACCCTGACATAATTGGGGAGGTCATTGTCGTTACGACCGCTGAAAACGTTTCCCCCTTGGAAAGCTGCCAAGTTCGGGAAAGAGATTCTACCCCCGCGGATATAATCAAGGAGGAGATGCTCCTCCCGACTTCCACGGAGGAGCTTTTCATTCAAAACTGCGAAAGTGGGGTGGACTTGGAGCACCCAAAGCTGTTTGAAGATCTCCCGCCGGAACGAGACCCATCCACGCCGTCAAGTGTGATCCGCTTAAACGAGTACCAACCAGAGGACTCTGCCGATGAGAAAGAACTCCCGAAATTCGAGCTCCATTCTTATCTGAAAGAAGAGGAAGAAGCGGGAAGGCCCCTGGTGCAAATGTTTAGGCCTTTGAATTCGGAGTCAAAGGACTCCGTACTCGGAGAGCTAACGCCTCCATCTGAAATTCTCATTACAAAAGTTGTGTCACTGAATACGGAATTCGAAAATATATTTGCTGGGAATGGAGCAAACGATCCGCCTGATGGAGATAGTAACTCCGTTATAAAATCAAAATCGAGACGTTTCGAACTAAAAAAAAACTTGGACGAGGCAAGTCAAACTCAGAACAAAGAATCATGCGGATCTGGGGAGGTTTACAAAAATTTTGCGCGCCCACTCAAGAAACTCATTAGCGACATGAAGCCGAATGGAAAAGCTTCAAATGACGTAAATGTGGTTGAGTGGGGTTTGGTGCAACGAAGAGCTATGCATTTGGCTAAAGTAAGCGGAAGTAAAATATTGAAAAATACCAAAAAACATGTAGTGAATCGGTGGCGATCTACGCGTTATAACGCCTAGTATCCCAAAGTTTTACAATTTTGCCAAGACTTTAATCCGTAGAGGTGGCGAGCCATTAGCAACAAAGGATTGACCCATGTGGCCAACCGAGAAATTGAATCCAGAGTTCTAGTTTAAGAGCCAATAGCGTTAACTACTCAACAATTTCATTAATATTAATTTTACAGCGTCATAAATAACTTAGACAAAAAATTGACTACCTTAGCTGTGAAATTAACTGTGTAAGGCTGCATGGCAGATCGAGCGGCCGAAAGTTATTCTCTCACTGTGGCCGCATTGAAAGTTGGAACAATTGCTTGACGAAGTTCCTACCATCGATTTTAGAGTGTTATATTTAGATCAATTTCACAGTTACTGTCTTCACATTCTCTGGTTTCTCCGAGTCAAAAGCAAGTTTGGGAAAAGCAAAATTCAAGAAGGAATTGTTTTCAGCAATTAGGAGGTTTCTTTGACTCATAAGCTCCGGAGTAATATGCGTATCTTGACCGCCACCACGCAACTTTCCTTTGCTAAAAAAGTTTTTTAAAAAATAACATTAAACGCAACATTTTTGCTTACAGCAAAGAATACAGGAGCAACTTTGCGGTGGTGAAAAACGCGAGGAAGAGTCAAACCGGAGTAACTCAACCCGTCGTCTCTCGTTGCGGAGTCACGGTGGCGATGGTACAGATGTTGGGGTTGATGCTAAAAAGTCAGAGAAAAAGAAAAATGCCGCAAAGGTGACAAGTTTTTTCCTACTGTAAAAAGAGTTACGCCTGAGGCTTTTTAAGATTCTCGGTCAACCGCTACTTGGGATTTAATTTTAGGCGGGCGAAATTACCCTGCCCCCTCCCCAGATGTGTGGGTTCACTTCTGAACGGGTCCCCTTAGAAATTGGCTTTCAAGTGCAACAAATTTCCGGAAAAAAAGCAAACTACAAAAGCGGAAAAAGCAACTAATTTTCGGTGAAGACCTTAAATTTTTTTGGTCTTTACAGAAATTTGACGGTAAAAAGTAGTGAATTTCTGGTGTAGACTTTATATTTTTTTTCCCAAAAATTGACAAAAAAATTCAGTGAGTTAAAGGAAAAGCTTGTAGCCTTGGCTCCGATCTCTAATCACGCCACTGCCTACTAGATTTGCAGGGGACTGCTGCTAAGATTCAACAACTGGAAACATCCGCTCTGTTTAGGGTGGGAAAATTACTTGTTTTAGTTTTAATTACAATAATAATTAATCTATAGTTTTCAATTACAATTATTTAAGTTCAAGTAATTGTAATACAATTACAATGCAAAAATTTTAAAACATTGCGTGACCTTCTGAACGTTTTTTAAAATGAGTTATCATATTGAGAATGATTACTTCACCGGAAAATTTCAATTTAAAGAAAGTAAAGCGAAAGTAAAGATTATTTATCCGCGCATTTTTCATTTGCTTTTTCAAAGATCAAAATTAGGGTTTGAGTCAGGGTTTGGTTTAGGGTTAAATTTGGGGTTAAATTTAGGGTAAGAATTTGAGTTTGGGTTAGATTTAAGCAAGAATTAATAAAAAAATAAAAATTTGCGGTGAAATAAAAGCCTTTCTATCAAATTTGAAGTGGCCGTTGTGAAAAAAGTGGCTAATGTTGCGTTACGTCACGGCTCTATAAAGAAAGATTCGCTCTTGTTTCATTTTTCAATCAACGTTAAATTTGGATTAGGTTTAGATTTTGGATTTTCAGGGTAGGGGTTATTTATTTCGGGTGAAATATTAGGTTGGTTAAGGTTAGGTTATCGAGTTTTTTATTCTATGGTAACGTAACAGCAGCATCAGCCTTGATGAAAACTTGATTTTAGCTTTGTAGTGTTTGCATTGTGTTATATTTTCCTATTCTTTGACAAAAATAATTTAGCAAAAAGCTCTGATAGTTTTGATTACCTACTCAATCGTAACAAAACTTAATGCACAGCGAGTAATCAGCTTCTCAAGAAGAAATACAACCGGCCGGTTGGTCGAGCGGTAACGCGTTCGTCTCTGGAGCGGGAGGTCTAAAGTTCAAATCTCGGGGAGATCAAATCTTACACAGTGTTGCCAACGGCTCGCCACCGCTACGACATTTCTTCGAAAGGAGCTGTTGCCCTTAGGCGCTATGACGCGGAGATGGGCCCCGCAAACTCGTTACACGCTTCGTCGTAATACAGCGAGTACAATGAAAGATTTTGATTTGATTTGAAGAAATTCAATCGGCTAAATGTTAGAACTTAATCGCTGAGAAATATGGATTACCGGTAGACATAAAAAACTACTATTTCTAACCGTTGTTCATGAAGAATGCAAAATCATGCTCGATATCATCATTATTTTACCAGAGATGAGCAAAGCGCAATCTCCGCAACTGCGAAAGTTGCGTTGCGCTTTAATTTTTTATTTTGAAACATTGCGGAAGTGACGTTGCGGACCAAATTCTTTAAAATTTGTTGCGCTTTAATTGCATTGCGCTTTCAAATTTTTTTCAATTACTAGCGCAATTCCATGCATTCAACTTAATTTTTTTTTCATTTCGATCCTAATAGTGATAAATGTCAGCCTTTTTTAGCAAATTATTCATTCTTTTTCTGTGTAAAATCGCAAAAAATGCGGTATTTGCAATGTGTTGTGAAATTTCAATTGCGGAAGCTTGGTTGCGCTTTAACTTGGTACGAAAATGCCGTTCCGCAATTGCGGAATTGCGTTGCGCTTCAACTGAATCTAAAAGTTCATTGCGAAAGTTGCTCTGCGCTTCAGAAATTAAAAAAATTAAATTGCGCATTTTGCGCTGCGCTTCTATTGGTTGAAAAGATCGTTACGCTTTTTTGCGTTGCGCTTTCGATATAATGTTACTTGTGCCCATCTATGTATTTTAGTACTTATATTTAGTTTTGCAAGAGAACAAGGCAATCATTACTTTATGCTAATTGCCAATAAAAGCTCTGCAATACTGCAAAGCAAAAAACGATATCATAGCATAGCTATGGGGCGCCGTTTGTCTAAAACATTTTTTTCATCTTATAAAGAAAAATTTTGCCCCGATTTGACATATCTACTGCGATATGACATATTGCAACAATATGTGGCATATTTCAGCGATATGTGACATATTACAACGATATGTGACATATTGCAATGATATGTGACATATTGCAGAGGTATATGACATATTGCAGCGATACCTGATATATCGTTGCAATATGTCATATCGTAGTAGCTATGTGACATATTGCAGCTATATGTGACATATTCCAAGGATATGTGACATATTGCTCTGAAATGTGACATATTGCAGCGATATGTGACATATTGCCTTTAAGGTGCTTTTTGTTTGCTGATTTATTTCGCTACCATAACGGGGTCATGTGCGTTGAATCACTTAAGCGTGAAGACATTTTCGCGCCATTTCTGCTGGCATAGTCTAGGCAGTCTTTGTAGAATTTAGTAATCCTTGGTTGTCTGTCGGATCTCAAAAACCTTTTCACGCGTCTTTAAGCAATTCAAATTTGTATTGATATCCAGAAACAATCAGTTACGAAGACGTAGATTAAGACGTAAAAGCAGACGGGACGTATGCCAAAACGTAGACATAGACGTATGCTCAAACACAAACATTCAGGATGTCTAACAGTTTCAAGACATGCAAACTACACTAATTTAGCTGCAACGTACGCCAATCAAAAACTTCAAATTTAACAGAAACCAACTTAACGTTCAAATGCACAAATCATTCAATTAAAACACCAAGTCAGCTAAATTTATATCAACATAGTTTATCGTGAATATACTGTAAATTATATCAGTAACAGTCAATGCCAAACTTTAGATAGACGTCAATTTAGAACAAATCAATTTACCAGTTTATGATCGGTCCGCAGCCAAGAGTTTCGGGACGTTACAGACAAAAGGTCGCGGGTATAGCACTGCAAATAAACGCCGAAAATTAACAACTTACACATTATCGGTTATTCAATTAACTCGAGATTAATTAATTCAACGTCAAAGCTACTTCAGGCATTCAAAAAACAGTAACTCAAAGAAAGCCATTTAAATATGCATTAATTTTAGCCATCAAAATATTAACGAACTTCCAGTAAGCACTAAATTACCAAAAATTAAAACAGTAAACTTTAAACACAAAATACGAAGCACAATACATACCGGTCAAGTTTGATTACAAGTTTGTCCATAAACGACCTTGCAAATTTAGAATATTCCATAGCAAATTTCAAATTCAGTCTACAGTCATAAAATAAAGCAGCCAAACCTAACACTCCTTTCGGTATCACTATGGGAGTATGGGGCGCCGTTTGGAAAAATATTATTTGTTTTGTAACACCGCTTTCAAAACTATAGCTGGTCAAAACTATAGCTGGTTAAGTTTCAAAACTATAGCTGGTTTTACCTAATCCGTAACACACTTTGTTTGTTTACATTAACTTGACTACTTAATCAGCCTTTAGGAACGACGTAGAACAGGCGTGGCCAACCGCTCCGAGACCAAGAGCCACATTTCGTACTGTGTTAGAGCAAAGAGCCTTCAAGGGCACACATGAACCAGCTTTGAACATCACTCACCTCTAGGCTTACATGTTCAAAAAATACTGCAGAATTAGGTCACTAATTTGATTGCAAAGACGCGGTTAAGTGACACGTGACAATATGCACTTTGTGCTTTGCCGAATGCAACTTGACTAGTGTTATTTGTACTTGGCTCTTTTTTGCTATGTTAATGAGACGTAACAGATACCTTTTTTCGATTATACAGTGAGTAAAAATTGATTTTTTGTTTTGTAATCGTTTAAATGGTTACGTAACAACGATCAACGTTGCCATTTACACCAACTGGATTTTCAACCGCGAATATCTCGAAAACTACATTAGCTCGAAAGCTAATATTTTTGCAAAAAGATCAAGAAGCGAAAGATCTTTAAAAAAGTTCGAAACTGTTTTCTTACAACAAAAGGTATTAGCAAGATGTAGCACAGATAGTAACTGTGAAAAAGAGCTGCGGGTTGGCCAACCCTTACCTAGATAGTTCTGCATTCTCCGCACTCAGAAACGAAACATCTTTTAAATGCCAAATAAAAAGGGAGTGACTATTTCACCGGAAATTTTTAACTTAAAGAAATTAAATCGAAAATGATTATTCATCAGCGCACTTTTCATTCGCTTTTTTTAGGGTCAAAATCAGGGCTTTGAGTTAGAGTGTGAGCCAAGTTTTGGAGTAAGCATTTGAGTTTGCGTTAGAGTTGGCTCCGTTCATTAATTTTTTCCATAATTGCTAGTTTGCTCGTAATTGAGCCGCAGTACATTATAGTCCTATGCAGTGTTCCTTCTAACCTGTGCGCACGCACACAGCTTTCAGAGACTGCGCACAGACATATTGTTGCAAATGGGTTGTTGTACAAATATTAAAAATATTAGTAATTTCCAGAAAAGTGCGCTCACACCAAAATTTTTGCGCACACATACTACAAAACATTAGAGGGAACATTGGTCCTACGGTCTTTCACTACTTCGCGACAGCTATTTACATTAAAACTGACAATGAGATTGAATTTAAATTCAACTGATTCAAAGAAGTGCTCGACATCGTTGACCAGAGCGGATATCAAAACACAGTACACCCACATATAAAAATTTAAAACCGCACAGACTTTTTCAGTCGTAATCGGGATTATCAGGGCTTCAGGGGTGTCTGCATGCCGAAAGTAACACAAAGTTTGAAATCCAAAATTAAAATTAGGAACCAAAAATTGGAAATAACGAAGTTTAAACGATCGATTTAAAATTTAAACGATTTTGCCATAAAAAAATACTCTCCACTAAGAGCTCTAGAAAGTTCATTAAAATCAGTAATAACAAATTGCGTGTGTTAAATGATTTCCAAATAATGTAGAATAAATGAGCAATCTTGAGAGATGCATTTGGTTGGCCTGCAACATTCGATTTAGTTCCGTCAGTTTAAACTGACGCTAGGAAGATAGAGGGCTACAAAATTCTTAATTTAGAACTCAAGAGTCTTATGTCTGTAGTCCTAAGCGTTACTCTATCGTTTGTAGCCCTAGTTGGAACGACCGACGCTGGCGTTACCAGTGGCGGATCCAGGGGAGTCCGGAACCACCTGCTCAAAACGGAGAATTATACGATAAACTTGTAATACATATAAGTCATTGCAATAACTGGGGCAAGATCCATTTCATGTCCAGACTTAACAGTAAAATACTTGGAAGGAGGATGAATGAACATCTCCAAAATTATTTGTTTTTGTAAATGCAGACGAATTAGGTAAAAACTTGTGATTTTTTTATGTTTTGATTTGCGCTTACAGGCTTGTAATAAAAAGACCAAAAATTTTTACCATTAACCACCGCGCTTAATCCTCATAGCCCATTTACCCAGCCAGTTTACTGTAATCATGTTTTTGCACTGCTAACTTCTACGCCACGTTTTCAAAGCATCAATTGTTGCTAAAATAGGTGTAAAAGTAAATTATTGTAGCAAAAAAAAATTGCCAAGCGCTGGGGACTCCGCCCCCAGACCCCCTTGTCTACGGCGGTGGGGGACATTGCCCTTCAACCCCAAGTGGCCTCCGGTGGCTGAACCTGTCCTTACTTGACTGATAATTTGTTATTTTTTGGTGTTTATGCGACGTACTCAGTACTCTGGCTTTCTTGAAGTATTTAATTGTTTGACAGTATTAGAGAGCAATGTTAGTTAAATGCCCGTACGTAAGTTTTGAAAGTGCCTTTGAAAAAGCTGCCCCCCTCTCCCCCCTTCCAACGTTCCAGCACCCCTGGTCGATTCTAAGGCGACAATTTTTACCCGAGGCCATCGGGTACTCGTGTCTTTTTGCACTATTTCAAGACTAGAAAACTCGATAGCAATTCTTTTGTTTTTAGAAACCCAACAAAAACGTGATTAAGCAGGAAATAATAAGAAAGGAAAATCTGGCAGTAAAGATTAAATCACCTTCGCTTGATTCGTCTTCGGATAACGAGTACGTCAGCTCCAAAGGCATATCTGAGCCCGACTGAAGTTTCAAACATATGCCTTGTCTTTTACCTACTTTTATTTGTCCTTATCTTTTAACGTTGTTTGAAGAAAATGCATTGGAACTGCATGTACAGTACATTGCTGTAAGTTGCTCAACCGTTGTTTTGCGTAGTCCAGGTCTCGCGCATTTTGGTTGAAAACCTCATCATTAGGCGGAGAACCAAGTAGAGCAAGAGAGTCATTGATATTTTTCTTCAGGAGATCAAAATATTCTACGTACCGGAGCGGTAACAAAATCATCAACTGTTTGTGATTTTCTCCCTAACTTTTTTACGTAGATTTTAATGTTGTTTACACTGTTGCCTTTTGTGAAATGCTTCATTAGTATCGCAGTATTTCCTATTTACTTAAATCTATGTTGAACATGGTAGTTCTAGTCATTATTGTTTCGAATTAAAGTATGAACTCAGTTATGATACAAAATGCATTTTGTTACGTCAAAAGTACATTTTTAATTAATTCCGCTGATCTTTTTGAAGTTCTTCTTAATTTGGTGCTTTTTAGTTGATACACAATATTTTTGTGTATTACTTCTGCGTTTTATTGTTTGAAAATACATTGTTTTGAAATTGATTTTCGTGAAATTACACCAATGCTAAAAAAGATACCAGTACCGATTTACAAAAAATATTTCACATATTTATAAAACAGTGATTTATTAAGCAGTACAATATAAACATAAGAAATAATAAACCGTGTCGAGAAGGTTTATGAAAACAATTGGTCTAACACCTGCACTACTAATACAATTGAAAACACAAATGAAGTTGTTCTATTACTTCGTTCCGTTGAAATTCTTTTCTTCAAGGAGCAGTCAAGTCAAGTTTTTCACTGTTGACCAAAATGTTGGGAAAAGCCTAAGATGCATTCTCACCAAATTTGAACTTTTTACGTTTTCCCGTTTTCAAAATATTAGTTCAAAATTAACGATTTTTTTCTTACTTCAGTGTTGCCATTCGTCAGTATTATGACTACAGATTAAGTTTTGGAAAGCTGGCTGACATTTACTTGAAAAGCAGCTAATTAACAATTTTGAGCCTTAACTTTGTCTTAAACAACAACTTTGCCGCAGAACATTTATTGAGAATTAGGAATATGCAGTAAACTTTTTCAAACCTACAGTATTAGTACCCTGGCAAAATTCTTACGAGGAAATCTAAGCTTCTATATTTCGAGAATGAAAGTCGTAGAAAGCTCAAATTTGGTTGAAGACTGTAGTTTTCAGATATGTCAAATTTTTTTGAGGGAAAACTGAACAGAAAAACCTTCGACCTGAATGCTCTTTTAAAATGGATTCACACAGTACCCATTATCCAATTTTCGTCTGCTATTGACCGTGTTCTTACGTTTTTATTTCTCCATGAAAAAGAATGCGCTTTTTTGTCCACATTTTCATACGTCTACTAAGTCAACAGCTACATATTGATAAAAATTTGGCGTATAAATTGATACAAAATTTTCGGTTTTCCCTCATTCACATAAAAAATTTTCGCAAAACTTTTGCCCAGTATGCGACGCTATGACATTCTGGATAGTAAGGACATGGCCATAAAAAATGCGGACGAAAAATTACATACTTTTTCAAAAATAAAAAACTTGCTAAAACAGACCAAAGCGGACAAAAAACAGGTGATGTGTAAATTTTATTTAGCTTGGGAGTTGTTTTGAGGCAATTTTTGTCAAAATTTACTAACTCGATTTCGGTAATTTCGCACCAATCTGACATTAAAAAGTCCACATATTTTCTGAAATTCGAATCGAAAAGCGGAAATAGAATTTTAGCTATTTTCAAGCTTTGGCGCTGAAATTGCTTTAACAGTCCCCCACGTTTATGCGATATTACTCAATACACAGTCTAATCTAACCTACAACCTAGTTAGGCCTTGATACAAGAATCATTATGAAAATCTCATACATGCAACAAAAGAGCACATAGCAAACAACCATTTCATTCAAATGCTTCTTTTTTGAAGAGACGTTTCAAAAAACCATTGGTTTTCGCTCCAAAATACGAAAGATTGTACGAACAGGGAATACTGAAAACGCATTCACATTTACTAATGTTCAAGAAAACTGACACAATTGACACAGCGAAAGACATTCGGCAGTTTTAAACCAAAATGCAGAGCTGGGCAAGTCTGCAACTGCGGATTTGCTATTTTAGTGCGGAAGTTTCCAATAAGCAACTCCGCAAATACAAAAAATTTATTCCGTTCAAATCACAAAATGCTCATAACATTTCGCACGTAATAATCCAGAGGCATATGTCACTGCTGTTGAAATTTATTTAGAATCAGTAGCATAGCTACAATCAAATGGAGCTGTCACTCCGAGTGCAAATTTAGAAAAAAAGCACGTTTTTATCGCTTCTGCACTTTTATGTTATGATTTTCCACGATCATTTTTGAAACATTTATTACGGGAAGGAGCTACATGAACAAGATGAATAAAAATTTCCAAGAAAATTGTTGATAGTCAATCTTCTGAAACAATGCTCCATGATAACAGAAATTAAATCAGAGCAAAATTCAACTACCGTATAAAAAATAACAGTAATTACTGTGATTCAGTACTTAAACTGTTAAAATTTTGCATGGGGGACGCTTTCGCAGCCTTGACCAAACGCATTCGGAATGCGGAAGAAATTTAGTGGAAATTTTGCTTCAAGTTCAGATGCTGTCTCCGAATTCGATTGAAGACCAAAAAAGGAAAAAGGTCTTCACCCAATTTGGTACTTTACTCGGCCGGAATTTGGGATTTATTAGCGCTGAAAGCCACTTTTTCGTCTAATCATCCAAACGCTAATTCTCAATGGAGAGAGCGCTGAAATCTCTACGGGGGACGCTAAATCTCGATGGGGGACGCTAACTCTAGATGGGGAAAGCGTCCCCCCAAAAATTTAAGCACTGCAGTGATTTTTATAGTTAAAAATTACCAATTAAGTTACAATTTGCCACATACTAGAACTCATTTTTGTAGCTCGTTTCAAAACTTTTGCAGGGCTAATTAACGTGCAAAGCAACGTTTACATTTTGCCGAAATAAACAAAAACACAGAAAAATTATTTTTTCCAAAGTGCAAAAAATTACGGTGTTGGAGGTTTTGCCCCTAGACTCTCCTGCCTCCGACAGTTGAGAACTAAGTCCCGAAACTTTTAGCTATACGTCCACAGTATGAAGAATTTACAGTGCGTAATTTGCTTGATTTATTTCTTTGTCTTGTAACTAAAGTTTACATTAGCTAATGGTGTAAGGTTCTTATTTTAGCACAACATTGAATCGGACAACTTATTTGAATGATTTCACTCTTTCATTGTTTGCAATTTGGCAATCGAAAAAAGCTAAATGCAGTATTTATCACATTTGCTGAAATAGACCCCAAGTTTAAGCAGTCAAAATCAGCTGTGCAGAAAGGAAAAAAATAGAAAAACCTTCAAACGTTAATTGCAATCTATTTAACAGTGCCGATTTTAGCAATTTCTAACTCAGTTATATTAAATTTATCAAGAATTGTGGAATTGCGCTGTGGATTTAGAAAATCTAGTAACAGGGGTGCGGACTTCAAAAAATTGCGGAGCCCAGCACTGAAAAAATGAAAACAATAGTGCCTCACCGCTTTTTTCCACTTTTTAAGTGCAAACTGAAAACTCGTTAGAGCGATCTTCAATCGCCGTCAACTAAACCAACCTCAAAAAACAGTTTGTTAGCAACAAAATGGAAAAAAGCATTCACGCAGGTTCACAAAATTTTATGGTCAAGAATATTGGCTATGAACGTGTACTACAACAAAGTTTAGCGAAACATAGCAAAACTTCGAGGTTTTTTGAAATTTAATACACAATGATAGAGATGTACCGGAACCAATACAGGAATTTTAGGTCACGCCAAAATTGCAATTTCTGCAGGGTGTCCGTAAAGTCTGGACACATAGTAAAGTTAAATATTTTTCAAAATAGTATTCAAAATTATTAATATATTTCGAACAGACCTCACTAATAAAATTTAAAAACACAAAAACCCTCTACAACCTGTTTCACCTTTCGGTTCTTTAGGAGGGTGAGCCTATTTTGAAATTATTAATATATATTTTGATGTGGAATGGGCTTTCCGTTTTTAATTATATACCAAAATTATTCAACTTAATTTCAAACAAACAAACTTAATTTTAATTATATACCAAAGATATTCAACTATCCTATGTGTCCAAACTTTAGGGACAGCCTGTATATTACTTTTTCAAAAGTAAAACGTATATCAAAAAATAAGTCCATACAGGCTGTCTTAATGGAGATTTCAGAAACAATAAAGCTCCTATTTTGATTGTATGATAACTAGTAACAAAAAACACGTAACAGTTGATTTTGCCGTATCTTTATCACCGAACAATAGCAAACTTTGCCCATCAAGCAAAAAAAAAACAAATTGTCAAAACAGCTTGCAGGAAATTCCGGTCAGAATTTTACAAGTTGCAGTCAAAACCATAACCCATATTTCGGCGGACCGGAATTCCGTTACACCCCTAAACATAAAGTTACTATAGTCCTACAGCAACCAGTTACACCAATACACACTCAAAGTAAGTTTTCTGTTCCAAACCAAAATCGTAGCTGGGAATGGCTAACGAAGTTATTGAGCAAAAATGACGTAATGGTGACGCCACAATGAGCACCAAAAACGGAAATTATTCAAAAAACCGAGAGATTCTGCGAAAGTTTTTGAAACGTAAACCTCGTTAAAAGGAGTAAAATATCCGCTTTGGCGATGACGTCATAGAGTTTTCTACTCCACATTTGTGACTTGCTTCGACTTCGTTTTTCTCTTTGATCGCCTTAAATGCTCCTCAGAGGAAGGCAAAGGTGGCATCTAAAATAACACATAAGCCACAAATTCAATATTGATCGGAAAGTGAACAATGAGGATCTCTCTATTTTCCGTTAAAGCTTTAGAAAGTTAAATCCTGAAAAATATATCTTACAATGTCAAGGTGAGAAAAACACACACAGTAAACATGTTTAAAGCTTCGAACAGAGACTGGTTGTTTCCAACAGCACGGTACGCTTAACCACACATCGCCACAAGCCTTCTTTCGGATCATTGCAGCACTTCCAAATTCTGAATATCACTTTGATAAATGATCAAATTTGTCGGCAGCGTGGCCAAGAGGGTAAATGTGTCGTTTTTACGACGACCCTGATTGCATGATCTTGGGTTCAACTCGCACCCTGGTCACGCTGTTGCGTCCTTAGATAAGCCGTTTTACTATATATCTGCTTGGTGGCTTCGAACAGCAGCAAATTTACTTCGGAAGAAGTTAAATCGTGAACAGAAAACTTGGAAAATGGTCAACTCTTAAGCGGATGCGATTCGTCAAAAGGATAGCGCCAACGTCGCTTTTTCGTGATACGAGTATATCCATCAATCACCAATAGGTGCATTCGGCTAAAATCAAGGCTTACGAACTCAATCGATTTTTATTCGAATTCCAAGTTCGGCAAAAATATCAAGTTTTTCAGGCAGACAAAAATACTAAGACTACTTGTTTTCGATTTCATCGCTCTCATTTTGTATAAAAGCTGTTTTTTAAGTCGTCACGGCATAAGCAAATCAAAGAACTCAGCTGTTCGAAAAAACAACATTTCAATTTATATGACTTGATTAACAAAAACTATTTTTTTCCGCCAATTTTTAACCTTTAAATTTCTTTTTAATGACCTCAAACAATTTTATTTGAGTTTAGAATAATTATTTCTTCGAGTTTAAGTTCGCAGCCCTGGTTAGAATCGAACTAGGTTTTACATTTTTAAGTTTCATGTCAAATTACTTAAGTATGACACCGCGGCGGCTTCATATAGTTTAAACATAAGACTGTAAGCGTAATAATTGCACTGTAAGTTTAAATGTCTAGAAAGTATTATATTCTCAGTCTATATAAGTTCATAATTGGCGTACTGTAGATTGTAGAAGCACTTATATATGATAGCAAGCTCTTGTGTTATGTTTGCCAATGTACTTGACTGAACTAAAATGACATGAACTGTATAATATATCGAAACAAATTAAAAGCAATGGCCCAACAAGAAATACATTTCGCTCAAGGCAAGAAAAATAAGTTTTAGAGTGTTACGTGTGAAAAGATTTTGTTATATCTGGCCTTCTACGTACTGTAAGACGGTTTTAAAGCACGACTTAATTATTTTTCAGCTCAATTTCAGTTTTTAGCCACCATGTTTAGTTTTCTGCAAAAACATATCCTATTATTGATAGAAACAAGCGCAACATAATCAGTACATTTTGGAACTAATTTTCTTATATTTTGACGATTTTAGTCTTAAACGTTCGTGAACTTTGAGTGGTTATTATTTTTCAGCAACAACCAATATGCACTTTTTTATCACCAGTAAATTTTGGGTTGAGGCTGGCTGTTCTTAAATTTTCAAGAATATTCAGTTTCAATTGTTCCTAACTTTATAGGACAATAAAGTGACACAAACTTATTTTTGCCTAGTAAATATGTCTTTTGCTAGTGATCATAAATATAGTTACAGAAATCAACAATGGCAATACAGAAAAGACCAAGAAAATTATTACAAAAGTGTTGCACTAGCCAGTGTTTTCAACTATTTTTCATGCTGAGGCTGGCCTTGTTCTTAATTGTTCTTGAAATTTGACCAAAAATGAGCTTCGTGTTCTCTGAAAAAAGTGTAATCCATAAAAATTCAGCATATATGTACAGCGCTTAGATATCTGAAGTAATTTAAACCAATTTTTCACGCTAAAAACCGAATTTGATCATGTGGACGAAACAATGCTAAAGCGGCAGTGATACGATGGCAAAATTGATGCTTATTGACTATCCTAGAAATCATATGATTGGCAGCGTGACGAAGAGAGCAATGGCGTCGTTTTTACGACGACCCTGATCGCATGATCTGGTTTTAACCAGCAACCTGGCCGCACTCGAAAATCCGGGTTCGAAAAAGCTCGCAAGTCCGGGTTCAAAGTTTGAGATATAGTCAACTCCTCAGCGGGTGAGAATTTGCAAAAAAAAAAGAGCAACAGTCGCTTCCTAGTCAATGGAGGATAAATAATGATATGAATCAATCATCATTCATCAAACCTGTGGCTTTTGCATCAAGTTGGGAGAGTTATTCCAAGTGTTTTTTACTTTTTGCCATTCAGAGAAAAAGCAGTGTCTCCAAATACGACTGAATGCAAAGTAACAAATGTTTCGCTGCGTATATTCCATGGTACAGATATTTTTACCACACCCTATTCTCATATTCAGCAATGGCAGTGTTGTCCTCAGTCTAACTCAAAAAGTTCCATAGAAAAAGGCAGTGTGGCAAAAAGAACCGCACAATGCGTAATGGGGTTCCGGGTTCTCCAGATAGTCAAAACGAGTAGAAAAATAATAACCGAAACAACGCTTCATATACTTTATCAGTCCAAAGACAAACATGCGCGAAGACGATTCCAAATAATCTGAAATTCTTTCCGTTATTTTATAATAGTGCAAAATTTGCTCGTCTTTTGTTGGGCAACAAAACAAATGCTGACAGAAACTAAACTTCTCATTACCAAATGACGTACCAAGTGCTATAAAACATCACAATCGATTTTCAAACATTGTACAGCGTGCTAAATGAGTGCAAGGCTAATAAAATCAATACTGTGACCATCATCAAGCAGTGAACCCAGAAACAAAACCATGCGAGTAGCCCTAAAAGCGTTTCAATTTCTCGTGTATGAATCAAACACTTCACGCATGCCACTTCTTGAATACGCCGTATTCGATCCTTCAAGGTCTGGCCAAAACTAGCTAGGTATGGGGCCAAAACAATCCGATAAACTGCTCAACTCTACAGAGTCAACCAGAAACGAGGTAAAAATGGACATAAAATGTTCTTTTCCCATTATAACAATGTCCTAATGCTTAGTTATAAAATCAGTGCAATAATTTGCAAGCTTTTCCCATCCAGTGATCAAGTCTGTAGAGCAGTTGTGACCTGCTTCAGGTGTTGATACGCCCGAGAATTGAAGGAAAGAGTTTTCTCGTACAATGCAGTGTTTATTCTTGAAATGAGTTGTTTATTTTCAAAACGAGTGTGCAAATTTGACACTTTACCAATTTTTTTTTACGCACTTTTTGGTAGTTTTCAAAAAATGAATCAAGGAAAAGAATAAGTAAAGTGGACCTGTAAATGGGTAATTGAAACAAGGGAAACGAACCTGTTTCGTTTTGTTCTTTGTACCTTTCCTTGGACGTGGCATAGTGAAAAACTGGGCAGGACTGTCTGATGGCATTGGCACTGCTTCTAAACAAAACAAACAGGCAAACTTAAAAGCAAGCAAAATTAAAATACGTTTGAATATTTATTCGTCTCCATACGTTGACATTCAAGAAGCTCGAAAATCAAAACAGTTTTCAGTGCTTTTTCCAACAGAAAAAGCCGTACAACAAGCGATCAATTACATTTATAATGCGTGAAAATGATATTCAATCGTTAAAATGTTGACAGGCTGGAAGGTAAAATGCTAAACACTGTGCCAAATAACAAAAAACAAATTCATTCATGCGTTAAATGGGCACTCTGCGTCTGTCTAACACCACCAACACAAAGCACTCTTTTAAGGCCCAATTCGAAAGTCTTTTGTAAACCAACTTCTTATTGAAAATAAAAATATAATAAACAAAACGACACAATGTAGTTCCGAAATCAGCAACCTTTCGATTACGAGTCTGACGCTCTACCACTGCATCAACATACCGCCGCCTCAACGTGGTGGTGCAGTCACTCCCCCAACGTGGTAGAGCCAAAATGGCGGGACAGAGGGCTCGACAAGAAACTCGCCCCCAAGGCCTGGAATATCGTTTTTTCGCTATGCTGTCCGTTGTCCAGTCACAAGAGGGCGGCTTTACCTTTCTTTGGCTGCTCCACCTCCTACGTCTCTTAGTTCTGGCATTACTGCTTATTAGCGGAACTTCCCACCTTAATCAATCCAGACTTCTCTCGCTCGAGACCTCCTACTCTCTATTTTCGACCTTTGGTCCAGACCTGGGTGTGTGCCCTAACTGTTAGGTCTCCACGAAGTTCCTCTGTGCTCCCATTGGTTGCACCAGGTAGAACCACCAGTTCGCCACCACCACGCTCTACTAATTGAACTATGCTGGCACTAATCAAAACACATTCCGAAAGAAAATTGAAAATAGACCAAACAGTTTTTGAACCAACAAAAACACCCACCTTCTGCATAGTTATTTCTTCTAGTAATTTGCATATCATCTGTAGTGTAAGCTGGAGGTTCAGTGCTGAAGTATTCCTCGTCCCAATCAATTTCATCATCTAGAAAATCATTAATAGACATTAAAATTAAAGTACGGAGCGCTTCACCCTTTTCTAGGAAATGCTGGACGAACTGTTTGCAACTTTAAAGCATCGTTGCAATCGATAGTTTGGCACTATGTAGTACGCCAGGATGTTCATTGGTATGATCTCGGCACTCTGCGTCTATCTAACCACACCAATGCAGAGCACTTTTTGGGTTCTGTTTGCATGTCTTTCGTCAGGCTGGGCCAACGTAACGGGTAGACTGTTAGGCCCCAATGCGAAATAAGCGTAAAGTGTCTTACCCAAGGACACAACGACGCATTGCCAGTTCGGGAATCGAACCGGGGACAAGCAACCTTTCGATCACTAGTCCGATGCTCTACTACTGAGCTATCGCAACTGCCGCTAGGATGTAAAAGCTAAAGATGGTCAATAAATTATTTGGATGATCAAGTTTTTGTTTGCATTTGCTTCTGGTTTGGTTGATTTTGACCGCGATTTGTACACAGCTACATTGGATGTTGCTAGCAGCACGGTATGCTAACCACTCAATCGCACATCACCAGCTAGCCACTAGACTTCTTCAACACCAAATCTTCATTATTTACTTGATGAGTTACACCGAAGTGTGTGACGAGTTTTCGAGGCCTATCTACGTGTCCTTTCGCTTGGACAACACAGTTCCTTTCAAAGATATGTCGCAACAGTGGCACACCGCAACATTTTTTAATAGGGCTAGAAACAAAAACGATGTCATACAGTATTTGTTTTGTTTAAGACCCGGGAAGGTATAATGTTACAGATTGCAAGAATAGATTCACCTTGTCGGGAAATCGGTATAGCTGTTGTTTGGGATAAATTCATCATCGAGTAAGCTTTATATTGCGTGGATAATTGAGGATGGACTCCGTCTGTTTCCTCCGTCGGTGGACTGGATTGCAAACGGCGATCTCGAATTATAGCTGGGTTAGGAATTGTAACTGAAACACAATATGAAATTTAGTTTTGGCTCTAAAAAAAAGGGGGAAAAAACGGTATAAGTGGCATTAGATGTACAAAGTTGAGCCTTTCTTGTGACGTATTTATCTTTCGAACAGATTCGAAAAACAAGCGACTTTTAGTTGAACTCAATAACCAATGGCAACCATCTGTTGTTTCACCTGTACTGTACAAATACAGGGTGTCCCAAAATAAATGAAACCCATAAAATTTCTAATATTTTGATTTTATCTCTATTGTGGCTATTTTTCAGATTTGAGAGGAGTTATAAATAACCATTATTAGTACAAAAACCCGTGGCTTGGAAATTAAGAGAAAAAAATTCTGGGGTCAAGACTTAGAGACTAAATCGTATAAGGCTGTTCAGACACGTTTCCGCAGGAAGTTTAATTTCAACACTTATCTTGCAAAACCTCACATATTCCTATGGCATCGTAACTTTCAAACCTATGAAATTGTTAATAAAGGTAGCAAGAAATCAGAAAATCCATTAAGCGGAAGGAAGTCGAGTGCAAGATCTGTAGACAACATGAAAGCGTCCAGACTTTCTGTTGGCCGGAGCCCGAAAAAGTCCATTTGATATTTTGATTTCACGCTCATCGTTGCAAAAAAATCCTTACTTTTACATTGTCGGCAGATCTAGCACTAAATTTCCTTCCATTCAATGGATTCTCGGATTTCTTGCTACGTTTATTTATAGTTTCATACGCTCGAAAGTTACGCTACGAAAGGAATATTTGGGATTTTCCAGGATAAGTGTTGAAATTAAACTTTCTGCAGAAACGTGTCAGAACAGCCTTATAGGATTTAGTTTCTGTGTAAGTCTTTGAGCAAAAAAAATTTTCTTCTAGTTTTCAAGCCATGGGATTTTTAACAAATTGCTATTTATAACTCGTATCAAATCTAAAAAATAGCAACAATAGGATCAAAATCAACATTTTTATAAGCAATGTTATGGGTTTCATTTATTTTGAAACACCCTGTATATGCCAAAAAATCTTTTGCTAATTGCTATTTCCAAGTTATTCGCTATAAAACGATGATTGATTTCCCGTATTACTTATTCATTTCCGCTCCAGGAACTACCTACAATAGAGCTTCATCTATCCATCCTTGAAACAAAATATAATACCAAATTTCATGGCGTTAAACATAGGACTCCAGTTCTACAGCAGATTACCAAAGAATACCACCCTCTAAAGCCCAGAGTCTATTTCACCCGATAATGGGATCACCAGGGGTAAATCTTACCCCGATAGAATTTGAATAATATTTATCCCTGATAAACCCATTCACGGGTGAAACAGACTGTTGGCAATAGGTTCCATAGTTTTTATTGTTTTAATACTGTGGTAATCTGCTTAGATATTTGCTTTAACCCTTCACAATCAAGCACTTGTTAAAACCCTCATAGTAACCACAGACGGACTACAGTTTCCCTACATTCTTTTGTGAAAACATAAAATAGCAAGCTCGCCTATACACGTAATTTAAAATCAAAAGGCTTATTAAATTTGATAAACAGTTTCTTAATGCAGGCAGACCCCTATATTAAACGCTCTTCTCAGACTGTAATTTTATGTATAATATTTCGTGATTTGCTTAGTACAGAAGACTTTTTTCCTCAATTCTTTGTCTGGACCCCTGCAATTCACCATCTTCTTTGATTTTTCGTAAAGCAAAGTAGGAAAGTAAATCGTTCTCAAAGAAAACCAAAGACCAAGTTAACCGTAGCAATTTATCATCGCATCTAATTCAAAAATTTTTCCTGATTATTTCGATTTAATCTCACCAGCGTAAAAGCAAATAAAATTTTGTTTTCGACAAACTTAGCGTCCGTGAATGTAGATATCACCCCAAACAACGTAATTTCAAAAAATTAAAAATGTCGAAATTGTTTTTTTCCTAGTCTGTAATGGGCCCCATTCTACGTATAGCATACCAAAACATTTGGTACATCCAAAAGCTAAACTGAATTCAAAACCGCTCAAAATTTTTGATAAATTTGAATTTTTGAAATGGTTGTTGCATTGCTTCAGCTTTCATGTTGCTACTAAGAGACAAATGTACTAATATCAACTCTGTCAAGGCCAAAACAGGACGTGAGACAACTCACACTGGAAGTCCCAGAAACATCCTGAATTTGAAAACAATGTATTTACAATATCTAAAAAAATTTAAATTCGCAACCCTAGTAATAAAAAATATCTATAAACGGCCGATTCCGCTGAAAATCAAATTACCTTTGGCAATTTTGAAACAAGCCAACTGACCGCCGCGAACTGACCGCGAACAAACTGACCGCAAACGAACTCACCACTCGTGGTCAGTAGTCGTGGACCCGGCAATCTTGACGTGAAAAAGCCGTCACACGCGTCAAGTTCTCTAGTCTATTGTTTGAGAAAACATCGTGCTTCTAACCGGAAGAGCCAGCTAGATCAACCATGACTCAGTAACAAAACTTCCGCTTCAAACAACATATCATAATAAAAGATTCACAAAAACGAGTCGTGAATTGACGGCCAGCTATTAAATACAACCATTTTTAAGCTTTTTTGCACTTCAAAACCGTTCACAACCAACAAAAACAAAACTAGGCTTAAATATTAAGTTCTTATTTTGTATGTACGGTGTCACATCAGAATGATGGTCCATGCATGTGCTGCGCCCATGCGCCAGGCTTGGGTTAGTAATATAATCTAGGCTGCATGGCGATAGCAAGATTGGACACTGTTCCACCATGCAAGTACTGCGAGGTCTGTATCGATCCGCATACGCAAATTTTCGGATCAGCGAGCATCATTTTTAGCCTATTGGAGGCAAAACAACCAACTTCAGTGCGAAGGCGATTCACAGTGTATCTACGCTATTCTGGAAAGGTTGTGTCCAGGGAGTTTGATTGTTAGTACAGAGATTTAAGTTTAGTTGAAGGTTCAAGCATTTTTCAAATTATTGCTTTTGCGCTTGCAACCCTATCATCAATATTTATCTCGAAGAAGCCAGCTATTGCACCAGTTGTGCCAAAAATTTTGAAAAACTGGACATGTTCTTCAATCTTATCGAACCGTTAAATGCTGCGTCATTACGTCAACGAATATTTTGGTCACGTGCATCACGTGAAAAAATAAACAAACGGACAAAAATGAGAGCCGTGATTGTTCATTTGACTTTTGGCTGTAGTCTAATTTTGCACCAATGATCAAAATCTTTAACGAGATTCCACATATCTCACACTTAAACCTCTTAAATTACGTTATGAACATCATAACTCTCAAAAATGACATTGCAAACATACTAAGCTTGACCGAAAATTGTCAGCTATGACAACCACAACAAAAGTTAGTAGCCCTTACATGGTGCTGGTTGTCTGTGAATATCTGCGTTCTCAGGAATAGTTGAAAGATCCATAACACTGTAACTTTTTAATCGGTCGCTGACTACAGCCTGCCCCTTCACAGCTGCAGTAACCACTGCGTTCGCTGCGAGATTAATTCCTTTTGAACCCACGTTCACAACTGTTTGGTAACCTTGCTCCTTGGCGTTCGCCAAAAATAAATCAATTTCCTGTAAAAAAAAAGACAAACTTAAATGGCGTTGTGGAAAGAGTTGTAGACTGGAAAACTTTTGTGTCGTTTTTTTTTACAGAAAATTGCTAATATTTTCGATTGAAATTCATATTAACAAAAAATAACAAAAAAGCAACTGCAAATGAACGGATTGAAACATTCCTAATTACTACATTAGAAAACTTATTTGAATTATAAATTATTATTAGCCAAAAGCAAATCATACTAGTAGAAACATGATCATGTACATAATGTTTTGAAAACCATATTGTTTTTTGGAAAGGAAAAAGCCTTGTTAATTTTGAATTAGCAGAACTACAAAATTAAACTACATGGTATAAATATTACTTAGAAAACTAATTTGAATTAAATATATTACTCACAAGCAAACTAAGAAACCAAAACATACTGAATATATATTTTAAAAGGCATTACAAATAAATGCAGTTCAACTTTTTGATACCGAGAATCTAATTAGCATAATTCAAAACCATACAAAGGCACAATTAACAATGACGTCGAAACAAACGTCACGCAGATATGAGAACAATTAAACACGATAATATCTCATAGCAAATGATACAGCCTCGAGGTGTCACATGCTTATTATGTCAGCATAATATTTATCAATTCATAACCTTAAAACAAAAATGCGTCTACGTAATTGATGTGGGCTGAAGAAATAACGGCTGAATGCACCTAAAATTGAAAAATTATAGTAATATACCAAAAAATTTCGAGCCCACTTAACCCCGTTAAAAATATCAAGCTACTTCACTCTTTAGTTTGAAATTCTGCATTGATAAAATTGAATGTTTTTAAGCCGCTTTACAAACTTTAGTCTAGCAAAACATCGAGCTGCCTCAATAACAGTAAAGAAATGATGATGGTCAATTTGCTATGTTAATATAAATTATTCAACAAATACTCTACTTATTACTATTACAGCCAAAGTTTTGCTTAAAATTATACAATTTATCCAAAGTGCAAAATATTGGTATTGGACTTCAGGTAATACACTGTGTTACCTGTTCTCTCTTGGAGAGGTTAGGATGAATAAATTTTCTGTATAAAACTGAGGATCCCTTGCTATACGGCAGAACAAGCCAACAAACGAAAACGATTTTTGCTTCGTAATAAAATGGCAACCTGCATAAACATAAAAATAATATAAAAATGTTAATTAGGTGTTACTGCAAACTGTCCAACAATCACAAAATGGTAACATGAAAAAGACTGTTCTACTAGACAAGGTATACAAACTGTAACTATGGCCTGTCACGTGTTCTCATACTCAACATGCATAAAAGTGTACAGTTGTTCAGATACAATATTTGCTTTGTGTGAAGCACAAACATTGTGCTTCAAGCGGTGTCTGTGGGGAAAAATGAAGAGCTACTGGTTGTTAATTTTGAACAAAAATTGGTAAATAATTATAACTTTCAAGTGAAACAAAAAAAATTAACTAGTACCTATAAATAGGATACCAAAAGTTGCAAAATCATTACGTAAAGCAATCATCAACAAATTAAGATGGACCCATGTAATTGTGGCAGTGCAACTACTGAAGTATACGCAGTACATTCAAAGAAATACAATATGA
The DNA here is from genome assembly GCA_963965965.1 of Trididemnum nubilum. Lineage (NCBI taxonomy): Eukaryota > Metazoa > Chordata > Ascidiacea > Aplousobranchia > Didemnidae > Trididemnum > Trididemnum nubilum. The sequence goes on along the minus strand of OZ014487.1, from coordinate 473,525 downwards.
TTAAACGATGCTATTCATACCTTCCACTAATCCTAAAAAAACTATGCTGAAAAAGCCTTTGAACAGTTATGCAACATAACTGCTAAAAATCTCTTAAGCTACAATTGTCATAGGCCAACAATAATATAAAAACAGACATACATTCAAAATGTTAGTATCTACAAAAAATTGGAGTCTCATCAAAACTAACCATGATAAAAACACATCTGTAAAAGTTTCGGTGGCAGTAAAAAGTGCAAAAACAACCCAATACATGATCCAACGAACCTAAAAAGAAAAAAGTATTGCAGTGTAATAATACATAGATGATTTCAACAATTCTACAATTTTTTTTTTCTTCTTGGTGTTTGGCAAGAATAAATTAAGCAAATACTTTTGCTTAATTCTACGTGAATGGTTGGTTCCATTGATGATGAACTAAGCAATGTGGTTCAAAACATTTAAGTTTCTTTTAACCAAAATGAATTAGTTTTTAGACTTCAAATTTTCCGTGATTTGACAAAAATTGAAAGATAGCTACAAGCATTAAATCAAATAAACGTAGCTGAAGTATAATACCTACACTAGAAATGACTATGGAATACGGATGGAAGAATAACTGCAAGATGTTTTTTGACCAGAGCTATGAGTATTTTAGCATCAGGGTTGGTAGCAGTTCTAGCTGCTTATCTGCACCAAGGTCTTTATTATAATGACCCAGTCTGTAAGCGAAAAAGGACTTATATTTAAACACCGATCGCTGGAAAAATTACAATGCTAATAAGGTCATAGACTAGGGTTATCATACGTCCTCTTTTGGAGGGCATGTCCTCCTTTTTATTGAAAAATAGTTTGTCCTGTGAGGACGTTGAAAACTGCCCAAATGTCCTCCTTTTCGGCATTTTGAACAGATGAAACATGTCCTTGTCCACTCACGCAGCCTTTTAGTGTATAAATATATCATCAGTTAGATCATTAAAAATAGGCCTATATATCACGTACGCGCTATAGCTTATGTCTTACCAGGTTACTCTAGGACAGTCGGGGGTGTTTATGCCATAATAAATTTATCATTCGATAATGAACTATGAAGCAATTGTCGCAGCCACTCTACTGTAACTCTGTGTTCCCTCTACCTTTATGGTTAATCAGCAAGTGCCCAAATTTTCTTTAAACAATTGTGCCCAAAGCTCTAGAAAGACGTTTATGTGCCCTAAATTTCGTACCAATCCAGCATTAAAGTATACCAAATGTCTTATTTCCACAAATTTGTAGAATTTTCTAAAGCTATATTTACTATATTGCCAAAAATTATTTGCCCTTGCTCTAACCAATCGCCGATTGTAAGTTAAGCTTTGTTAAGACATCCAAATCCAATTAAGTGTTAACTGGCCTATTTTTACTCGTGCAGTACTACTGAATTGTTTAGAGAGCTGTTAAAAATCGCACAGTTTTACTTCAGCATTATAGATAGCTCATAACGCTAATGTTGAATGTATTTTTTCCTTGATGCAGCCACAATGGTCAAAAAAACGAGAGCGATTTCTTTTTAATTCAGTTGCAAGCATCTTGAAGTTGGTGTACAATTTTAATAATGTTATGTGCAACCAGTTTTACAACATTGTTAAAGCTGATTCTACACTACTTAAGAAAGTTAAGGAAACGGCCAAATACTCGTGGGCTAAGTCGAAAATAATTGTTGCTTTTGTTTGTCTTTTGCCGTATAGGCGATGCAGAACAACTAGCTGTTAATAAATTTCACTAAAAAGGTGTCCTCCTTTTTAGTGATGAAAATATGGTAACCCTATCATGGACTATAAAAGTTTGATGTCTATCGTGGTCAATTCCTGCACATTGAGCAAATAATCATTTTGTTCAGTTTGCCAAGACGTGGCTTAGGAATACTCTTCACTTAGAAGTGCTGAGGGTAGCTGATGAAAACCAGCAGCTCAAAACAGTATTGTCCAGCTCTGTGCAAGGTTGTAGACTGGTAGGTGACAATAATGGCTGATTTAAACCATGGATGACAAGTTGAAGGCTGTGTTATAACTGGCATATTACCAAGCAATAACAAGAAGCTACTGGTACTTGAGAAAAAGCACAAAACTTACATATTGTCGAATATTCTGAGATTTTACAGTTTTGTAAGAGCAATAAGCTGGGTAAAGGAGACCTGCTCCGACTCTGAAACACAAAATTAGATCAATTTTGTTGTTTACCTAATCGTAACTTGCTGTTCACCTGTGGTTTTCAATAGCTGAGTTACAAACTGTGAAAGGGCATAATTTCTAGCAGTATGATTAGTTTAACCCTTTGACAGCATATTACTAACTTTTTTCCCAGTATTTGAGCACTTAAAATTTAAATTCCGAGTGCCCTTTATGATGAATGTAGTATATTAGGCAAGAATTGAACTTGGTCTTGTTTTGATGATTACGAGTGAGTTAATCGTAAAGACAGACAGATGGAACTTGCTTAACTAATGGACTAAAGATTGCATGATCAAGATAAACAATGACTAGAAAAGTATTTTCAAATTTGGAAGCATTCCGTCTCTGAACAAGAGGTAGAAGGTTCATATTTCTGGCTGCTCCAGTCAGACACAGGGTTGCTAACACTTTGCCACAGCTGTGACATTTCTTTGAAATCAGCTGTGTTACCTGGGTACAATGATGCAGAGATGGATCCAGCCAACTTCTCACATGCTTCAATGTAATACAGCAAGAATAATAAAAGATTTGAATTGACATTTGAATGAAAGTTTGGGGTAAAAACAAACAAAAAAAAGGGGAATGTGTTTTGCTTTAACCAATGTTGCAATGTTTAGTGACTGATAGCCTTGGTCAACGCAAAGAGCAGAGATGCTTTGACCAGTTTACATTACAATAAACAAATGGTTTAGAGGGTCAAGAAATTGCAACATAGCTAGTTGGGCACTTGACTTTGATAAAAGCTTCATTTCTACAATGACTCTGATCGCATGATATGAGTTTGACCTATATCCTGGTACAGACATGGGCACGATCTTGATCTTCAAGATCACATTATTTTAATGATCTGATCTTGATGATCACATTTTTGTGTGATCTTTGTCTTGAAGATCAAGATCTTTTTCATTTTAAAAAATCGCATATGGTAAGCATCGCCGAGGCCAGCTTATGTGATATTTTAAAGCTATTTCATGGCTCCAACACAGAATGGAGTCTAAACTGGAGAAAGCAATCCGCATTTGCTGTAGTACAGACAGGACAGGTAAGAATCAGTATGGCAGTACCTAACCTGCTAACTTTAGAAGAAAATTAATCACAAATCAGCTTCATTAACAACGGGATATTTGCAGGTTTGGGGCATCCTATCGACAATAGCACTCTTTTTTTGCACATCATTAACAGATTACTGGTAGCAAGGAAAATCTTCAGAAACTAAAAGTGAGAAAAACAAGTGCTGAAACTGGTAGCAGTGCCATTACCAGTAGTAGCCTAGGCAGACATGGGCACAATCTTGATCTTCAAGATCACATTATTTTAAAGATCTGATCCTAATCTTCAAGATCACCAAAAGATGGTGATATTGCCCATCTCTGTCCTGGTAATGTAATTAAGTCCTTGGTTAAGACGTCTTGCAATGATTATTTTTGCTTGGTGGCCTTAAACAGGCAACAAATTCAGTGGACAAGAATTCGAAGAAATCCACATGAATATTGGATCACCTGGAACAGGGGGACACCCAGAAATTTTTAAAGGGGGTTCAATTTTTTGAACAGTAATCAATACCCAACTGCAGTTCATTTATTTCAACCATTAATGAAAATGCATGTTATCACAGTCAAACAGGGTTTTGCAGTAATAATGCATTTTGTGACAACATTCTTTGTTTAGAAACACTGTACCAACGATTTTGAAAGTAGTGCGCAAATAAACAAGTTAGCACTACGGGGGCTGGGGTGAAGGCCCCAGCTGCTGGGCAATTCTAACAATTTTTCAAAAAAAAGCCATTTTAACAACATTTTGCACGTTTTCAGAACAATTAGATAAAGCTACACTAGATGTTTGTTTTTCCAATTAAAATAATGTTGGACTTCTGTTCGTTCCTTTTCATCTACCTCCTTCCCTTCATACTTTGAAGGTTAGCGATATTCCTGAAAAATCAATTGTTGCAACGCCAAAATAAAAAAAAAAGATTGTATCTAATTTTATCTGAATAACCGTTAATTGCAATATATTTGGAATTTGGGATCAACCAATGACCAACAAGGTATCTAAACCCAATGATGCTAAGGCTATCAACGACAGAGTTCCAATAAACATCATAACATTAGAAATCCCTGTGTCGTGCTTTAAGTAGAATATCTCTGGAATGGCTAGGTCAGGAAGGATAGAGTCAATGCCAATCTAGTCATATGCGATTGGCCTAATTTTAGATACCCCCATTTATTTTGCCTGTAGTTCTCCTTAAAGTGATTATTTGGTGAAAACAAAATATAGCAAGTGTTACAAACTGCGTTATCAATAAAACTATTTGTTTTTTTTTGAGTTCCAAAAAGGGGTTTTGACCCTCGAACCCCCCTGGATGCATGCCATTGACTTGGAAAGAGCTAAGCAGATTCCGATTTTTCCAAACACAAAGTACTGGTACTTATCATGATAAAAACCTTGTGAATCATGCAGCAGTTAATGTCTGACACTGTCTGATGACAGGAGAAAGATATGCAATGCCAACAAAAGCTGAGGTTAACCAGGCACATAACCAGAAATTTGCAATGGGGGGGCTGTTGTGGGGTCTGGGGGCAAAGCCCCAGCTGCCAGAGGCTGGGGGTTTGGGGGCAAAGCCCCAAGCCACCAGAGGCATGGGGGTCTGGGGGCGGAGCCCTCAGCGTTCAAAAGTTTCGCTATTTTGATAAAAAAATAATGCTTTTAAAACATAGCTTAGAAATTGGCCTTGCAAACGTGATTAAACTGGTCGCATAAATGTGCTATTTGGAAGGTGGCTAATGGTAAAATTTTAGTTCTCTTGTTTAGATGCTGGTAAATTATAAAATGGAATAGTTCAATCAAGCTCACACGGAGAAATCTATTTCGTATACAGTTTATAGAGAAAAATAATTGGGGGGGCTACTGAAGAGATTTGAGAGAAATTGGTAATTAACAATACTGAATAGCCCCCCCCCCCCAATTCTTTAGTTTATAGTATATTTGTTGATGAAACCTATGTTTAGCACTTTTACACTTGCGATCAAATTTGATTGCATATTTTTTACCATTTTTCAAAGTTTTTATTTATTTGTTAGTTTTATTTTGAACAAATTACCCCCCCTAAATATACGGTATGTTTCAAAAGATGTTTTAAATCACAATTTAGTCCACTCTAGTACATTTAACGATCTCAAAAGTGCTAAAAACGTAGTGTTTTTCTCGTTCTGCATTTTGGTCAACATGCCAATGGGGGAGGGGCTATGGCCCACCCCTGGCTACGCTACTGAGGTTAACATTGTTCTAAAATACAGGGTGTCTACAAAGTCCTTACACAGTCAAGAACTACATAAATCCACTAAGGGAACCACAAGAGTACCAGTGATATCACACCTCGGGGTGGAGAACTATAACGATTCAAATGAAAAAGAGAAAGCAAATTCGGTTAACAAGTGTTTTAACCATCACAACATTACAGGAATTACACAGGTGAGCATCTGCAACCGATTTTGTCCTTGCTCAAGGGACTCATCAGGCGGAAGAACAAAAACAGCCTGGGGCATCAAGAAAACCAAATTAAGCAATGCAGCAATGGAGAACAGAGCTAGCAAATCGACATTATGCATAGGCATCTTGCCAAGAGAGTGTTCCTTGTCAAACGATCATAAAGTCATAGGGGACCCCAAGTAGACTGTCAAGAACTACATAAAACCACAAGGAAACCAGAGATATCAGACCTCTGGGCGGGAAACTATAGCAATTCAAATGAAAAAGAGAAAACAATGAGCAAGGACGAAACCAGGAGCAGATGTTTACCTGTGTTATTCCTGAAATGTTGTGATTATTAATATACTTGTTAACCGACATTGTTTTCTCTTTTTCAGTCCATAGACAATATAAAAAATTTATTACAAAAATTTGAAAAGCGTAATCCATATAAATTTTATATTAATCAGCACGTTAATCAGTTTTTATTAAAGTTTTTGCTAATATCTTTCACTTCAGAGATGATTTAGATAAATAAAATACTTGATTTTCAAATCTTTGTGAAAATGCTTACATCACAAAAAAAAACAGAATGGTTTCTTGGTTTATTGAAATAAAATCTGATATTCAAACGTGAAGAACTTCCACAACTAAATATGCAAAAACAAGCTCCAGCACATCAGTCGATTCATAACTAGCATAAGCAGTATATGGAAATGGGAACGGGGCTACATAAATCAAGGAGTGGAAGACCAAGCACTTATGAAGAGGACATCAAGCGTAATGGTCAGTCATTTAGTCATAGTCCAAGAAAGTCCATCTTTGGTTTATGTAGCACCATTCCAGTTTCCATAAGCTGCTTATACCAGTTGCAAATCAACTAATATGCTGGAGCTTGTTTAACATATTTAGTTGTGGAATTTCTTTACGTTTGAATATCAGATTTTGTTGCTATAAGTCAAGAAACACATTCTGGTTTTTCTTGTAATGTAAACATTTTTACAAAGGTTAGAAACTCAAGTATTTTGTTTATCTAAATCATCTATTAAATAAAAAATATTAGCAAAATCTTTAATAAAAACTGATTGATATGCAAAAAGAATTATTTGGATAAGGCTTTCCAAATTTTTGTAATAAACTTTTAAAATTGTCTAAGGACTTTGTGAACCGGACCGTGACTTTCATACACAGATGTTTATGCATGGGACGTTTAGCCACCAGGACTTTTAGGTGCCATAGGTTAAAAAAATTTTTTTTTACTTTTTTTTTCAAAAACGTGTTTTTCTTTCAAATAAAAGCTTTTTTCAAAAAAAAATTTTTTTTCAACCAAAATAGTTTTAAGAATAAAAAGTACAGCCAAAATGCAGGAATACATTTTAATAAATGACGTTTCGCTAAACACTTATAGCATCTTCAGAGCTAAAAAAAGACTAAACATTATTCTTAGTTACTAACTGTTACCTTAAAATTAAAATTAAATTAGTGAAACCGTACTGAATTACTGTAATACGCCGGAAACATAAGCGAAAATACGAGAAACCACTGTTGGAAAACTTATTTGCATAACGCGGCACAAGCAACTAACTGTGACACAACGATCGCTTTCCATCACAATTAGAGCGAGACAAGACATCAGATATTATCGGCGGTGCGAAACTGCATCGCTACCACCATAATATCTGATGTCTTGTCTCGCTCTAATTGTGATGGAAAGCGATCGTTGTGTCACAGTTAGTTGCTTGTGCCGCGTTATGCAAATAAGTTTTCCAACAGTGATTTCTCGTATTTTCGCTTATGTTTCCGGCTTATTACAGTAATTCAGTACGATTTCACTAATTTAATTTTAATTTTAAGGTAACAGTTAGTAACTAAGAATAATGTTTAGTGTTTTTTTAGCTCTGAAGATACTATAAGTGTTTTGCGAAACGTCAGTTATTAAAATGTATTCCTGCATTTTGGCTGTACTTTTTATTTTAAAATAGTTTTACTTTGACTAAAATGCTAATATTTTCGAAGCTGATTTTCATGAGACACTTGTCAAGAGGAATCGTCAGAATTGAGAACGCAGGAAAAGGAGCGGTTATAGGAAAAAGTCGAGTAGTCATTAGCTAGAAAAGGATTGATGAGATAGTGTCATTTGTGTACAACCTTTAAGTTGAAAACAAATTCTTTTTGTCAGCAGAGGGTGGGGTTGGAAGTTTTGACAAAAGTAACTTCAAAAGCAGATAGATAAAAGGAGAGCGAAAAAAGTTTTACAAAAAATTGATTTCTTATTGTATTTTTTTCAATAATGTCACTTTTAATAATTTAGTTGTGATGTCTTGACATTTGCTGGCAAGAGCTTTTATATTCAATCGTTTGCACGCTATCTGGCCTAAAGGCTACCAGCACTAAAGCCTAGAGAGGAGTCACCACAACAGCGACTACGTAAAAACAAGCCATGCAAAAACGATTGCATTTTGCTTTTTCAAGCACTTTTGTATTGCATTACTTTTTTTCATGATTGCATTTTTTCAAGATTGCCTTTTTTCAAGATTGCATTGCATTGCTTTTCTTCAAGCATTTTTTTGCATTGCTTTGTCATGCAAAAAAGATTGCATTGCTTGGTTTCAAGTAGTCGCCGTTCTGGTGACTCCTCCCTAAGCTTCGACACTGGTAGCGTTTTTTATTGTTTTTGTTGGCAGAGGGCGGGGTTAGAAGTTTTGACAAAAGTGACTTTCAATTGTTTGCATGCTATCTTAGGCCAGATAGCATGCAAACGATTGAAAGTCACTTTTATCAAAACTTCTAACCCCGCCCTCTGCCAACAAAAACAATAGGGCCTAATGTTCTCAACTTAAACTGTTAAAGGTTATACACAAACGACGCTCCCTCATCGATCCTTTTCCAGCCAATCACTGCTCAGTTTTTACCTATAGCCGCTCTTTATAAAAAGCTTTAAAAATATTAACATTTTATTCAAAGTTAAACTTTTTCATTTAACACACTTTTTTTCGAAAAAAAGCTCCTATTTCAAAAAATAATACGTTTTTGAAAAAAAAATTTTTTTAATTGCTTTTTTTTAAAAAACTGTTATTTGAAGCAAAAAAATTTCTTCTGAAAAAAAATTTTTTTGGAAAAATTTTGTACCTCTGGTGCCTAAAAGTCTCAGTGCTTAAAAGTTCAGGCGGCTAAAAGTCCTGATGTCTTAAAGTCTGTGCCTAAAAGTCATAGACCATAATGGACACCCTTTACGGTACCTAACGAACACTGCTTAACATTTGCTGAGACACAAAGTTCAAATCATAGTTGCCCAAAAGCAGTTAGCGTAGATTTTAGAAGCAACAAATCTGGTAAAACAAATCACAATATCCAGAAAATGTAGTTGTACTAGTTAAACAAATTGAAACTTACATAACAATTCGTGACATCACAGCACCACCCATTGTATTGGATCAAATACCGGTAATATGAATTGAAGCAGACAAATTTTTAAACTACCAGTTATATTAACAGTTTACATGCAATACTAACAGCCAGATGAAATTCCACACTGGTACTGTGTACCGGTAAGTTCAATTACTTCCACAGACCCACAGTGTAAAACTAGGTCGCAAATTGAAAAACATAAAACTACTAAGATTGACTAGGCTACTGTATATAAGTCTGAAGTAACAATCTCAGTATCACAGCTTTTCAGTTTCACAGATTCTAAAAACAAGAGAACATAAGGTACTAGGCTATAAATAATATGAAGGCTTTATTTATTTCACTCGAAATTTTTATCTAGATTTTTATCAATTCTAACTCAAATCTAACCCATTTTTTGACTCAAAACTCAAATCTGACTCAAACAAATTCAAATGCTTAGGCTACTCTAAAACTATTCCAAAATCGAACCCTAACTCAAACCCTAACCTCAACCCTAATCTTAACCCCTAAAAAAGCAAATGAAAAAATGCACGGATGAATTTTTCTCATTTTCGTTTTATTCTTTTCAACTCACACCTGGCAATTTAACCACACTGTATTGCCTAACACACTAAAATAGGCTATTAATTGTTAGAAATCCTGTAGAAACTTCTATTCTTACTAGGGGTAAGGTTAGAATGAATACTAGATGAGAGTTTGCCAGCAAACCCAGTGAACGACCGCCGCATAGCTAATGCTGTGACGCTCAAAAGTACTTTTTGTCACCCGATTCGACTTTTTTTTTCGCATTTATGTGCGGGATAGTGTTGACATTTTTCCGCATGTATATGCACCTGTAGTGCGCACTACAGCACTATGTAGTGCAACGTTTCTGCATTCGATGCAGAGTGTTGCACTACGAGCGCAATAAGCAGTGGATGTGGGTTGTGGGGCTTGCTTTCTCAGGTCAGTAGATCAGCGCATGTTGGAGTAGGCCGAATGGCAGCTAGATGTCGGGTCATAGCGTGGAAACTGGATAGACTAGCTGTTTGATGAATTATAATGGGGTAGGCCTACCGCATTAGAATGCAAGAATGGGCGTCTCTTTGCCCCCAGTGGTACAGTGATTTTGCATTGAATGCGTAGCCTAATGATCGTCCATCAAACGAAAAAAAGGCGGAACAGTGTTGTTAGGTCAATAAAATAGGCCTAGTGCGATGCAGTTATGTGACGATTAGGGTTGCTAGAAGCTAGAAATAGCAAAATAAGTTGCCTTGTCTAGAAAATTAACAAGATAGGCTACCGCAACAGGTGCATAGTCAGGAATCTGCAAATGCAATGGCAGAATGGGAAGGGCTGTTTTGAAGGTCTGGGGGCATGGCCCCCAGCGTTTGATAATTCTATAACTTTTTTGCCAAAAGAGCTTAATTTTAGGCCTACAGTATCTGAGTATTTTGTTATAAATTGATGCTTCTAAAACATTGCACAGAAATGAGAAGTACAAAAGCATCATGATTTGACTGAAAACTCTGGACTGGTTGTATAAAAAGGCAGTGCGGCTCTGTGTGAGTAGTGTGAGGTGGCTGTGATAAAATTTCAGTCATATATTTTTATTTAGCAGCTGGTAAATCATAAAACCTTACAGTATATGGGTATTTCAAAAAAACTCACGAAGCGTAGAATAATCTACTTTGTCTAGGCTATATTTTATAGAGAAAGATAAGTGGGGCAGAGGCTAATGGAACAACTGAACAAGACTTGAAAGAAGTGTTAAGCCTAGTTAATTACTGGTACCGGTAACTACTAACTGATGCTGTATAAAGTATTGTAGCCTATATCCTTCCCACATCAGCAATATTTCTAAGCTTTTATGTTTTGTTCAGCATTTTTCAACAAGCAATCAAAATTGATTACATATTTTGAACCATTTTTCAAATTTTTAACTGATTGGTAAGTTTCATTTTTGACAAATTAGTCCCTCCTAAATTCTCATTTTATTTTTAGTCCAATCCTGTTCAAAAGACTGTCTCGGAAGTGTTTCATTTTTCTTGTTCTGCAGTTTGTTTTGTAGGCTAATGGATTGGGTAGTAGGCTATAGCCCACCCCCAGGCTATGCTGGCCTACGTACTGTAGACTATCAATTATTAATAAAATATACAGTACAATTAGCAATTAGTGTGCAGCATGATCAAGAAAAGGCATCATTTTTCTGACGACCCTTACTGCATGATTTTGGTTTAATTTGCATTATCAGCTATCACCTCTGGTCTCACTGATGTGTTTTTGGATAAAACGCTTTACGATGATTTTCTCTGCTTAGTGGCTTCGAACAAACAGCAAGTTCAGTCTGCATTGGTCAAGCATTCTTAGGTACAGGATGTTTACAGGAACATGCATTTGATCAGTGGAAACTCCTAAGCTGGTGCAAATTATTCCAAGCGTGATACAATTATCAGAATAAAAAGTGTGCTGACCGTCCAATAGAGAGTACGGTAGGTGCGTCGGACGCTGTCTGGTGACAGGAAAGTAAATAGGTATGCACTTTAACAACACTGGCATCAACTTTTGGAAGGGCAACATCCTCTCAGGTCTGACACTCAATTGACAAAATGTGTTTTGCTTGTTGGTTTTGTTGAATGGTTTATGTGCTAAACAAGCACATTGAAAAATTAAATGCTTTGTTAAAAGTAGTTTATAAATGATAAACATTTCACTATTGCTGATCAAACATTTTAATAGCAAAAGTGTAATCATAAATTGTAATTATGATACATATTATTCACCAAGTTGCCTTGGTCAGAAGACAGCGAAGGGACCTTTTGATCTTCGAGTCAATGTGCCAGTTGCCCATTTGTCTACCACACCTGATGGAAGCTTCACATTGTCTCTTCAATTGCTGAGCAAGCAGAGAAGCTGTGAATACCAATTTTTATAGCCTTTGGTTTGATCAAACCCAAGTCTATCCTTTCAGTAGTAGACAATTGAGCCAGTAAGTAAAAATACAACTGTCAGAGGATCATTTTGAAAATGTGTGCTAAGAAAAGTCTGTGTCGCTAACCTTTAATTTCACACTAAATCACAGTAGTCTATAAATTTTGAAAACTTGTTCAATTTGATGTATACTTCATCTGGTTCTATCATCAGACAGCTCTGGCAAGATAATCCTATCTGGAGAATTTATATTATCCAGTCAGTAGAGCTTTGCACTCTGTAGGACATAGAGACACGCAAACTTTGAAGTGGTTTGTGTTACATTACATTATACCCAGAAAGAAAATAAAAAGATCAAAGAGTGATCACTCATTTCCTCCTTTTTTCTTTTTTAAATTATTGTTAGGGCTTGGGTTAGGTTTTGAGTTTGGGTTGGGATTAACACTGAGGTTAGAGTGTGGATTAGGTTTAGGGTGGGGTAAGGGCTAAGATAGTGATTTTCATATTCTTATGTAATGTAACAGCAGCCTCTGCTTTATGGTAAAACTATGCGTATTGCTTACTGTGTTGTACTATGCCATACTCAGGGTTGCCACATCCTGGAAAAGCTTTGGATTTTTTTTGCTGTCTTGAAAAGTCCTTGAATTTTGTTTATAAGTTCTGAAAAATACATGGAAAGTTTCTCATAATTTACCTGAACAGAATGTGAAGTTTTTTATAATAACTGGGATCTTGTAATTGGACTTCACGTGAGCATATAGTATCTTTGTTTTAGTTTGCAAATTTTGGTGGATGAGGATTGATTTGGTCATAGCAAGCAAACAGTTAAACCTTGATAATTGAAATTAGGACACAACATGAGAATTAGTAAAAGCATCATGTGTACCAATTTGGGTGACCCTAGGTCACATGATCATGAATTAACACACAAATACGTACATAAAAAGACAAAGATTTTTGGCTTGAAAATTTATAAATTTGCTTGTAACTCAAAAACCACTTGGCGTGCAATTTTGAAATTTGTATACTATGTGGGTTCAAATTAATGCTCGATGCAAGCCTAGTTTTAGGGTGCCCAGTCTTGTTACCAAGATTTTACGGGCCGAATATGGGCTGAAAGTGGACTATTTTGAACCATTATATCTCGGTAAATGCCGATATTGATGGAAAATGATTTCTGATTTTTGCGCTCATTATCAATTGTCTTTCTTTTGGTTATGTTCATTTAACCCAACTTGAATACTATTTTTCATTTTTCTTGCTTTTTCTTTTCTTCGGCTATCTACTTTTAAACCGCTGTACGTACTGTATTCAAAGTTTGAGCGATTAAAGATATCAGAGAGTACAAGTGTGATAATGAAATCGGGGGTGCCACGTTGGGGGATCCCCCTCAGTTAGGCTCTTTAAAATTTTGAACTCTTAAACCGCTACAACTAGACGGATCAAATTTTCAGAATGGGTAAATATTAAAAATTGACTAAACCTAACAAAATTTGGGGGCTCCCCCCCAAACGAGCCCTCCAAATTTCAAACTTTTCAACTTTTTAAGCTGAGCACATGAAATTTTTAAGGTAAGTTAATACAAAGGAAAGATAAAATTTGACAAAATTAGGTGGTACCAAAATGGGGGTCCCCCATAAACAGGGCCACCAAAATTCATACTTTTTAACCTTTCATGCTAGATACCTAAAATATTCTTAGTAGGCAAATATAAAGAAAAGACAAAATTTGACAAAATTTAAGGGTATCAAAATGGGGCTAACCCCACAAACAAGGCCATCAAAATTTTAAACTTTTAATTCATTAGAGCTAGATGGATCATATTTTTGTGATGAGTAAATGTTAAAAATAAACTAAACTTTAAAAAAATTAAGGGTTCCAAAATGGGAGGTTGCCCCTAAACAAGGCCCTCCGAAATCCAAATTGTTCAACCATTTAAGCTGGACGCATGAGTTTTTCTGAGGTAAGTAAATATAAAGAAAAGCTTAAATTTGACAAAATTTAAGGGTACCGACATAGGGGGTCCCCTTCAAACAAAGCGGCCAATATTCAAACTTTTTAACCACTCATGCTTGACCGATGAAATTTTCAGAATAGATAAATATAAGTCGAAGATGAAATATGACAGAATTTGGGGATATCAAAATGAGGGTGTCCTCCCTCAAACGGGGTCACCAAAATTCAAATTTTTTAACTGTTCACGCTAGACACATGAATCTTTCAGGATAGGCAAATATGAAGATAAGATAAATTTTGACAAAATGAAGGGATCTCCCTCATATTAGGACGTCAAAATTCAAACTTTAACCACTTACGCAAGACTGATGAAATTTTCAGAATAGTTAAATATGAAAAAAGGTAAAATTTGGGGTACCACAATGGTGGATTCCCCTCAAATGAGGATGCCAAAATTCAAACTTTTTAATTGTTTAGGCTAGACACAGCTAATTTTAAGACATGCAAGCAAATGTGAAGGATAGATCAAATTTGAAAAAATTTGGGATATTACAATTGTGGGTTCCCCTAAAATGAGGATGCTAAAATTCAAACTTTTTAATTGTTTAGGCTAAACGCAGCAAATTTCAAAACTCGCTAGCAAATATGAAGGAAAGATAAAATTTGAAAAAAATTTGGGGCACCAAAATATGGAGATCCTTCTAAATTCAAACTTTTCCACCAATCAAGCTAGTCACATGAAACTTTCAGAATAGGTAGATATAGAAAAAAAAAATCGGAATAAATAAATAAAATATAACTAATTTCAGGTGCCACAATTGGGGAGTCTTCCTCCAACATGTCCTTCAAAATTTTATCCACTCAAGTTAGACAAATAAAATTTTCAAGATAGATAAAACTATAAAATGAAATAATGTGGGATTGCCATACTCCAATTATGTTGTCACCTAGGGATCTTCGATTTGTGTTGACACCTCCACCATTTACTACAAAACCTAAACCAATAAAATCTATTGGATAGGTTAATATAAATCAAAGATTAAAGATAACAAAATTTGGTTGGTCACATTGAGGAGACTATGCCAAATGGGGCCCTTAAAAATTTTAAATCCTTATTACGAAGTACTCCAGCTAGACATATCAAATTTTAAGAGTACCGGTTGGCTAATGCAAGAAAAAGATAAAACATGCCAAACTTGGCAATGCCTGTTGGACAATTAGCCCTTAAATGAACCTTCAAACTATAAGATGAATTCTCACAATGAATTGGTATTGCAGAAAAGTAGAAGAGTCAAACGTATGGCATTACTTCAAAATTTAAGACGTTGAAGTACTGCAGCTTAATAGCTTTGTTAGATTTCAGCGGGATGGTTGAGTTTTTCTTTACTAAACTGTCACTTGTGACATTGAAAAAATCGTCTACTTGCTCTTCAAAGTTTTTGAACAATTTTAGTTGGGTTTAGTGCTGATTAGTGGATGTAATACAATATACTGTACAATATCCAATATGTTGGCCTTTGGTTCGCTGGACGACAGTATTCTCAGAATAGGAATAGCAGTAAAATGTGTGCATATTTGTGGCTGCGTGGTTGGTGTTAAGTTTGACTGATGTAGTAAAGTCACTGGAATTTTAAAGGTCTCTCTATGTTATTTCATGATAAAGTGAAAAACTGTTAGGAACTTTTATTGTAATAGCTTTTTGGTTGACGTTACTTGATTTATTTTGATAACTTTTTGAGACCTTTAAACTTTGAGAGCAAATAACCTCAAAGCTGTTAAAGTGAACTAGAAAGAGCGTAATATGCAAAGGAAGTGGATAGTTAATGGTAAATAGTTGTTTGACTTTGAACATTCCACCTAGGGTTCTGGAAAGCACAGAGTTGAGTAAATTAATATAGGTTTTGAAGGTGAAGTCATGGTAAAGTTAGACTCTGCGATATCACTTATAAATTTATAAGAATTTTATTTTTTTGTTTATAAATTTTGTTTGTGTGCGTATCTTTTTCCATGCTAATTGCTAAGGCAGGCATTGTTTTGATTTAGTTCTTAAATTTTGAGAAAATTTTGCAGAACTGTTCATACATATCGCTTGTGATGTCATATTCTAGTTGTACAAAGATATTGTTGAAATGATTTGCATTGTGAAGGTCCTTTAAAAAGCGTTATTGTATTGTTGAAAGACTGCTTATTTGTTCACTAACGCACTAATGAAAAAATCGCTATCCTAGTCTTAACCTAACCCTAAATATAACCCAATCTGTTACCCTAGCTCTAACCCTAACCTAAATTCTAACCCAAATTTAAAATCTTTACCTAAACCCTAATGTCATCATCATTTTGCTCCAGGAAGGTGCTTCCTTCTATTTCTGGAGCCTGGCAGAGCTACAGGGGTTAAATCAATTTTTGAGCACATTTAGTGTTTGTGCACTTTTCATGTACACATGTGCTTATGTACAAATGATGTGCTCAAGTGTACTATTGACATGTACTTTTTGTGAAGTTTTTTTCATGCCGTTCTAATCCTTGATGCTACAGCCTCCTGAGCTCCTCCTTCCATAGTGAGTACATCAAGGTAAGAGAACCTGTCCATCACTTCTGTGTTGTCTCCATCCAAATTTATCATTTCATCTTCATCTTGAAATAACATACCAGGAATGCATTTTCTGCAAGTAAAATCCTTCTCTTTGGTTAAACTTCCATAAACTCCAAAATACCTCTTGTGCACCCAGTGCTGACATTTTGTACACTGCACAGAGTTCCTTCCCACTCCTTTGCCACACACAAAGCAAGGATACTTTTGACAAAATTTCTTTTTGTATAAAAAAGCCTTTGTCTTGTTTACATTTATTTTCATTCCTTTTTTTTGTGAGGCTTTCTTCCATCAAGTGTATTGAGATTCTACCTCTTTCCAGTTATCACCCACCAGCACAATATCATCTGCCCACAGCATTTATTTTACAACTTCTTCTCTGATGTCTTTAGTGACATCATCCATCACCAACGCAAACAGAAGAGGACTTAGTACCGGTATCGATCCTTGATGGACTTCAATGTTTATATCAAATCGTTCTGATCTCAAGTATTCTGCCATCACAAATGTTTCAATGTTTGTATACGTTTTCATAATCGCTTTTATTTCTCTTTCTTACACCCCTTTTCTCTTCAGCGACCACCAAATCACCTCTCTTGGAACACAATCAAAGGCTTTCTCAAGATCCACAAATACCATAGATTTCTTCCAACCATCTCATATTTTTTCATCAACTGTCTCATTATGAAGATGGCATCCGTCATACCTCTACCTGGCATAAAGCCCATTTTCATTTCATCCAGTTTCACAACTTTCCATAGATTTCTTTCAAAAATTCTTTCAATCACTTTTATACCATGCTCTAACAGTTTAATGTCTCTGTAATTACACAATCTTACATCTCCTTTTCCTGTAAAAATTGGAATCAGTACCCAAACCCTAACAATAATTTGAAAAATAAAATAGACTAAATGAGCGCCCATTCTTTGTTTTTTGCTCTCTTATTCTCTTTTCAGCAATTTTTACTTGTATGCTAGTGTGCAAATAAGTACTTCGTTGTTAAAATTAATTTATTGCAATGTGATACTATAGTAGCAATACCAGTAGCGTTGTGATCTATAAGATCCCCATTCACTCGTTAACCAAAATGCACAATAAGAAAAATACAATTTTTGTAATTTAATGTCCACTTTTGAAACAATATTAAAGGGAGGGGCCAATATATGTCAAAAATAAAATCAGTAACAGCTACCGTATTTATTCAAGTACAGCACGCACTTATGTATAGCGCGTACTCTTAAATTTTTGATTGAAAATTCAAATAAATTTTTGTTTACATCGTGTTTGTAATATCATGGCAACAACGCTCACTCTTAGCTTTGCATAGGTGTTTTGGGTATAAAATTTTGTGTATTATGCGTGATTGAATACGGTAACTAAAAATAAACAATGGATTCAATCGCTTGATGCAAAATATTTAACATAAGCTTTGTAAAAAAATTATAACAGTTCTATTCTGTCAATTACCAATCACCTCTCTCAAACCTTGCTTTATTAGCCCTCCTCCTAAATTATCTCTATGTACTGTTATAAAATACAGATGATTTGGATTAATACCAGTGAGTTTTTTCAAGGGAAGTGCTATTTACACTCTAGCGTGGAAATAAGTTGTGCTTATAGAGAATAAGAGAACAAGATTGCTTGCTCATTTTTGCTTTTTGAATTATTATTGTTAGGATTTGGGTTTATATTTTTATTTTGAGGTTGGGATTAATGTTAAGGTTACAGTTTGGGTTAGGACTAGGATAGCGTTTTTTGCACGCTGGCTTGAAAATAATCTGTGCTTTTTTTTAAATTTTAAATGATTGGATTTTATTGTTTACTGGCTGGAAGTAAAGCTAGGACTGAAGTTTTATCATCAGCCATCATCCACATACTGTAATTCATGCAACCATTTAAATCAGGGCTTCCCAAACAGGGGGTCGCGACCCCCAAAGGGGTCACGTAACGACCTTCAGGGGTCGCAAAGAGAATTATAAGTGTTACAAGGAAGTGTAAAATTGGTATAGTCTTAGCGACTCCCGACTGTCATTGAAATGTTTCCCCATTCGTATCATATAGCACAGCTGGATGCCTAATTTGTTTTGTTTTGTCACTTCAGTATACACATAATCGAACCAGGTGTGCAAATCTTTATTGAGCATTGGGAGGAGGGGGGGAATTTGCAATTTTACCCCAATTTTGCCCTATTTTCAACATTGGGGGGAATGAAGCTCGACCACGATTTTTTCAGGTGAGCAAATCAAGTGAAGACCAAAAAAAAAAAACAGGTCTTCACCAAAAATGGAAACCTTTTTTTCCCCGAATTGAAGTGGAGACCTGCGCTCAGATGCACACCAGAGTCAAATTATTGGAGGGGATGCAAATGAAGACCATACTCAAATTATTGGGGGAAATATATCCCCCCCAGGTTTTGGCACCCCTGAATCGAACTATGCAGACCAAACTCAATGCTTGTATAGCGCTGTAGTCAGAAGTGTAACTACCCCATTGGCCTGCCAAACAAAATGCAGGATAAAGAAAATAGCATGTTTTAGCACTTTTAAGACTGTGTTTTGCATTGGAATAGACTCAAAAATGATTTAAAGCATATTATTAAAACGTTTATTTAAGAGAGGGGCTAATTTGTCAAAAATAAAACTCATAAATCAGAAAAAAAAAATTGAAACATAGTAAAAAATCCGTATCCAAATTTGATCGCTGATTGAAAATGCTTAACATTGGTTTCATCAAAAATTATATAAGTTTAGGAATAAGGGGGGAAGGGGGCTATTCAGTATTAGTAAATTACCAATCACTTCTCTCAAACTTCCTTCTATTAGCCCCCTAATTATATCTTTATGAAACATAGGCGAAATAGATCACTCCTTGAGAGTTTTATTGAACTATCGGTATAGGATTTTATGATTTACCGTCTGGTAAGTAAGAGAACTGAAATCCTAGCTAGAGCTATCTGCCACATAGCCCATTTATGCAAAAAGTATACTCATGCTTTGCACAGCACGTTTTGATAGAATTAATTTTCAGCAAAATAGGCCTAAAATTGTTATTTTTGCCAAAAAAATACAAAACTTTGGGAGCGCTGGGGGCTCCACCCCCAGACCCCTGTAACAGCCCCCATTGCAAAACTCTGACTATGAGCCTGCCCCTAGTACCGATAGTTTGGTAGAAGAGTAGCAGCGTAATATGTATATAGTCAAGTAGAGGTATAACTATTATACTGCTACTGCTGGTTAGATTCTAATCAATGGATCGCTGGTTAAAAACGACACACGATAATGGTACTAAGCGTACTGCAGATGATGTTGAAGCAGCCGTAAACACAAATGGAAACAGGGTATTTGCAAATGTGTTTGCGTTTTGTACGCATTGGGTACCAGTGCCTTGTTGTTATTTTTTTTGATTGAATGATTACCACAAATACACAACTCTTCGTGTTTATTATTTTAACCGTGAGAGGTCGCGGAAATTTTTAGAAGATTAAAAGAGGTCGCGTGCAAAAAAGTTTGGAAAGCCCTGATTTAAATCATGTTTTTGCAATGCTAACTTCTGCACATTTTAGAAGCATTAATCTTGACCTAAATTGGTCTGAAGTAAAATCTTCGGCTCCTAGAACCCCATTGTCTCCAGCAGCTGGAAGCTCCACCCCCATACCCCAAAGCACAGATTTCTGGCTATGCACTTGGCTAGTAGTATTTGCAATAACAATTTATTTACCAAGTTGCTTTAGCCAGGAGAGAACAAAGGGACGTCTCGATCTTGGACTCAAGCTGCCATCTGCTCATCTATGTACCACACATGGTGGAGGCTTTGCAAGGTCCGTTTAGTAGCTGAACGTCAAGCAGGGAAGCTGTGAATATCAATTTTTATAGTCTTTGGTTTGACTCAGCCAGGAATTGAACTCGAGTTTATTGTTTTAGTAGCAGATGCTCTATCCGCTCGACCACTGATCAATTGCAATGCAAATGTGTTACATCAAAATTTTTTTTCAATCACAAGTACGAAAAACTTGGTGCATGAAAGAGTGATAGTGAAAACTAAATTTTAAGTCCTGTAAAAAAAACTTAAACAGTCCTGGAAAATGACCCAAAAAAGACTTGCAAAGTCTTGAAATTTGGTTTAGCGTTTTTTGTGGCAACCATGTGTACTGCACAATGCCTACTAAATCTACCATAACATACTATTCCATACTATGCCTACTACGCCATACTCTGGCTATTATGCAATACCCTGCTTCGTGATCATACCTGCATTGTGCCATATTATGACTACTTTGCCTTTGTGCCATACTATGCCGCTCTCTGCCAACTATTGTTTACTATGTCTACTATGCATACAATGCTTCATTTGTCTACTATGCTAGCAATGCCTACTATGCCATGCCCTGGCTATTATGCCTACTACACCTTCTATTCCATGCTATGCTGACAATGGCTACCATGCCAAACTATGCCTGATACATCTACTATGGTATACTATAGCTACTGTGCCATACTCTGCCTACTGTGCCATTTTATGCTACTATGTGTATTATGCCTACTAATCTACTATGCCCTGTTAAATCGATCAGCAATGATTAATTGAGAAATTAAACTTGTTGTAAACTGTAGACAGCATAGTAGGCACTGCCAATTCTAACCACCCTACTACCATGGCTTTTTATACTTTAAAGTAACCAGCAGTTTCTTTTTGAATAGGCGAAGTACTAGTTGGCACAGTAGTAGTGCGCCACCAATCCATTCATGAAACCACGAATTCGATTTTTAACAGCAGTTTTCGTAAACACATGCATGTATTCACATGTTCCTTTTCTTGACAAGTTTTTAAAACTAAACTGCTTTTTATTTACCCTTCTGCTATGGTAAAGCACGAGTACCATACTATAGAAGGTTGTAAAACAGTACACGGAATCAAAGTGATGTTGTTGTTTTTTTCGTATCAATAATCCGACTGTAACTCCATTGCTCTAATCCTTAAAATCATATCACAAAAAAAAGCGATGATTATTGCTTTCAATTTTTCTGACTTATTTTTGAATTCAGCATTGCAGTTTCCTCTAAGACACTAAATAATACTGTTAGTGATACCTAAGCATAAGTAACTACCGATACAGCAATTTATTGTTTCATTTCTCAAATCAACATCTTAAGCTTAAATGTTTGCAGCACTGCAACAAGTGTTCATCCTAAAATTCTGTGAGATAACTGTCAGTTACGATTAGCCTACTGTTAGCAATAGGCAATGTAAAACAGTGAATTCAAAGCGATTCGAATCCAAAGGTATTTAGCACTGAATATGCAATTTAAACCAAGTATTGGGATTCAGTTTTATGTTGTAAGAAGTTTCACTAAATTTTTATATTTATGTTTTTCAGATTTTTTGATAGAACTAAGCATTTTTGCTTTGCTAATGTACATTGGTTTTTCCATTACCATCCATTTTTTTGCTTAAAAGTGGTGCTTGCCTTGTAATGCTCAGTACTATTCTTGAAATGTCATTCTTAATTAAAGCAGAATATAGCGCCTTGAAGATGATATTATCCTGCCTTGGAAATAAACAATAAGAGAGAGATCAAGACTTCATCAACATCTGCTGCTTGAATACGTATACGCCTACAAGAAGAAACATGTCCCATTGTTCCTGGCGACATTTTTTCCTATGTTTTGAAAACTGATTTGAAGAAATGATGAAGAGCAACAGAGTTTTTATGAGTGGCCCATATGCTTCTTCCAAATGACACTGACTCTGGTTTGCTAGCAGCAAAATGTCAATTCTTTGAAGACTTTTGGGAGCATTCTATTGTAAGTAACTTAAAAAAGCTAATTCTTAAATTAATAGCCAGAAATCATTGTGAATGCTTGAACAATATTACTAATTGCAACAAATATGTTTTAGTTGCCCATTTATGCTGGTATTTTTAAAGCTAACTAACGGTAACTGTCACCATCTAAGTGTTAATCGAGAACTTGGAAAATGGTATTGATGACCTGAATATTCGTTCTAAAAGCATGAAAAGTGGCAAAGAAAATTTTGTGGAAAGAAATGAGTTTTGAAAAGAATTACAGATACAAATGCTAGTTCATAAAATTGAACTTGAAGTAACTGTAATTTTCTGTATGGATAGGTATATCTGGATTTTTTTTAAAATATTATACTGAACTTTTGTAGTATGGATGCATTTAAAGATCATAACTCGTTGTTGTCAACATCGTTTCTTGCAAATTGCTGAAATTAAAATTTTTGTGGTTTCATGCAGTATTTTTCAATGTTTTTCAGAATATGAAAATGCATCTTGAGCAAGATCAACCTTGATAGAGATTTCAATATCACGCTGCCAAGCAAGCCATCATAAAACAGCCTCAACCAGAGACATTATTCACATAGAAGCAACTATCGATTATAAACATCAGAAAACATTGTTTTGGCAAAACATCTGACCAATGTGTACTAAACTTTTCACGATGTATTCGTTCATGTCAAAATTTGCACAAAAATTATAGTTTTTAAGACTGTTTGATTTAGTTAAATGCACTGTAATGTTTACGTATTCGTTGACAGTTTTTTCCTACAATACGTACCTAGTCAGTTAACATGTTTAGCATGGTATAGTGAGATTAATTTTTAGCACTGCATGAAAACGGATCATAGTATCAACTAAAATACGTATCTTAGAAACGTTTGGTCGCGTAGGGTGTAAAAATGTGGTGAAAAATCGTTTCAGATTTAAATTAGAGAAGTTTCATCATCATGATTATTTTGCTCCAGGAGTGTGTGTCCTATTCCTGGAGCCCAATTATTTTCCCCGTACGCATCGGTCAGCCGATTTTTGCAGCCTGCTTTGCCATTTTTCACGATTTTGTGCATCAAACCTGTGGCAATTATGTTACATATCAGCGCTTCTTTCCTTCTGTTTTTCGGCCTTTTTTTTGCCCACCAGCTTCCTAAGTGTAGTGCCTTTACTGGACCTCTTTCTTCATCTATTCTCTCGACATGCCCCAGCCATCGCGATCATTGTTCTCTCAAAAACTCTCCCAATATCTCTACACCCGTCATCTCAAAAATATGCTCATTGTTTATTTTATCCTTTAAGGCATTTCTACTTATGTTTCGCAGCATTATGTAATCTTCAACTTCCTTTCATCTTTTAATCTCAATCGGCTACATTCAGCTCCATAAGTAAGAGCACTTCTCACGTAGCTCTTGTATAAGGTGCCTCTAACGTCTAATTAGAGAAATTGCATAAATAATCAAAAAATTCATTACCTGTTTTGATACTAAAAAAGTACAGTGACACAAGATTAATGTAGAGCTGATTGTCGCATGATGTACTTTTAGTTTTTGAGAGTGTTTACTGTAATTTTGGTCGGCAGCGTGGCCAAGATAATAAAGTCGTCGTTTTTACAACGACCCTTGATCGCATAATATCTGCGTTCAACCCGCACTCTGGTCACGTTGCGTCTTTGGATAAGACGCTTTACGATGATTATCTCAGCTTGGTGGCTTAGAACAAGCAGCGAATTTATTGAATAAGATGAACCCCGGACCGCTGTAAACTCTTTAGAGGGTGAATCATCCAGCCAGTTTCGGTAGTTCGAAATTAATGTTTGAAATGTTTGTTCTCATTTTGGGCTGTTGTTACAAAGATATTCAACCTATGCAAAGAGAAAGCCGCCTAAAAAGTTATTTTCCAAGTTCTGAGTTTATTCTTCCAGCCTGAATTTCCAAATTCGAATTGGTCACGCAATGTTACTGCAATGTAAATATTATTCAGTCTCTCTTTTTCATTGAAAGTTCAAGCAGAGAAAACTGATTCAGGATTTTCAAAAGCTTTTTAGGGGGAAATATCTATTTGTATGTGTTAAATATCTTAGCAACCGCTGCCCCAAAATTAGAACAAAAAATTTCAAAACCTATATTTTGATTTAAACCATTGTAAACTACCACAATAGGTTTGATGATTGAACTCAATTTAAGCAGGTGCAGATTCCTCCAATCACGAAGTAGTTATCGCACCGCAAAGTGGCGTATCATTTAATAGTTAGCGTCTGACGCTGTCCGGTTAAAGCAGGATAAATTAAATATGCACTGCAACAGGTATTTTTGAAGTTGTTCCAAAACGAGCGTAATTTATTTTTGACGTTTAAATGCCAATGCGAACTAGCCCTGAGAAGTTCAAACTGGAAGTGAAAATGATTTTTTCTGACCACTTTTTGTACTGCATAATGTTTTATTTAAGTTTGTTAAATGTGCAATAAATTCTCGATACAATGATTTGTAAGCTGTCTTTATTATAAGTCTTACTAGTTTGCATTCAAATAGGAGAAGTTTTGCAGTTAGATTTATTCAGCTCTCGTGCATGTTAAACCACGCCTACTAACTCCTCGGGATTCTGTTTGCTAAGCTGAAACATTATGACGGATGTACTACATTTGGTTCCTAATTGGAAGTTGGTCAGCGCAAATGAATTTCATCCTAGAACACTGCGCACCTGATTATATTGGATGTCACGTTAAGGTAGATCGGACTTGGTTCTAGACAAGGCTTCGAACTCGAAAAAAATCCAACTCTTTGACGAACTCGAAACAATAACTTTTCTGAACTTCAACTCGAATAAAATTGTTTGAGTTCATAAAAAAAGAAATTTAGAGGTTAAAAAATCGTCGGAAATAAATATTTTTTAATGACCAAGCCGTGAAATCGAGATAGCGTTCATTTTTGTTTATGTCGTGGCAACCGAAAAAAACAGCACGCATGCAAAAAAAGTAATTGAGTAAAAAAAAAAACTTAATTTATTTTTGTCTGCTTGAACTCGAAACATTTGATATTTTTGCTGAGCTTGAACTCGAAAAACTTAAAGAACTGAAATTTGAACTTGGATAAAAATTGGTCGAATTGGCAGCCCTGATTCTAGCTCGGCTTAGCCAAACACTCAAAAATTGGTATTTATAACTCCTTGCTATGTCATTCAGCATTAAAGGGGACGGTGTATCGCCTCTACTGCTGGTGGAAGACACTAGACGCGTAGGTGCACCACGTACAGCAGCTTGACTCGAAAATCAAAAGTTGTTTGCATGTTTTCTTACCAAAATGACTTGTCAAACTAAATGCTCACCTTTCAACCCTTTTTACGTGGATTAGCGTCCAAAACTTGATAAACAAGCTAAAACAGTCCAAAACAAGCTTAAACAGTTTTGATAGTTTGATAATGATTGATGAACCAATGCAATTATTAAAATAGTTCGTTGCAAAGCATTTCGATTTGAGTCTATGCGGTAACAATTTACATTACATCCTAAGGTGTTTTGCTTATCAATAGAATTTCTCATGAAATATGTTTTCTGCATACATGAAATTACGCAGATAACAAACTAACAACAATCATAGCTATGAACGTTTATTACAATTTGCAACAGTTAATGAGGGTGTTCTTCCTTCACCAAAAAACTTATACGAGAAAAACTCAATTGTTTTTGACATATACAGTAGGGTGCTCCTAAAAAAAACGTAACTATCTTAATTTGCTTTCATTTGCACATTTTTTTCACAAGAAACTTAAAACGCGAGATATATTTCGTCACATAGTTGGATTGTTTCTGAAAGTCAAAGAAACTTCTTGTAGTCTACATGTTTATTATGACACCCATTTCTGTCGAAACATGCTTTCATGCGCATGCAGAAATTTTGGCCCACTTTTTGCCATGTGTCGTTGGTTACTTCAGCTGCATAATCTGTCACGTTCTGCTAAAATCAGCTTGCATTTGAGGTCTGTTGGCATAAATCTTCCCTTTTGTTGCTCTCCAGAACTACACATCAAGTGTAATTAGGTCTGGACTGTGGGGGGCCCACTCATGATCTGTGTTGAGGCTGATCAGGCAGTTCTTGAAAAAAACCCGTAAGTGCTTCAATGATGCATGGGCTGTGTGAGGTCTAGCGCCATCCTGTATGAACCAAGCCAGTCTCAACTGTCCTTGGGTTAGTTTCTGAGTCAGGTCACCATGAAACTGGTCAAGAATAGCGATATAACGCTCACTGTTGATGGTAACGGTGTGCCCATTTTCTTTGAACCAGTAAAGTCCCAGCAAAATGTACTTTGCATTGAAAGCCACAAACTCAGTGACCTTCGGACCCGTTGAGGTGCTTCTCCCCAATTTCTTCTGGGCTACTTTGTGAAGAAGCACTTCAAAGGTCCGAAGGTCACTGCGGTCACTTTCTGGAGAGAGCAGCCCAGAAGAAATCGGTGAGGAGCACCTCAACGGTCCGAAGGTCACTGAGTTTGTGGGCTTCAATGCAAAGTACATTTTGCTGGGACTTTACTGGTTCAAAGAAAATGGGCACACCGTTACCATCAACAGTGAGCGTTATATCGCTATTCTTGACCAGTTTCATGGTGACCTGACTCAGAAACTAACCCAAGGACAGTTGAGACTGGCTTGGTTCATACAGGATGGCGCTAGACCTCACACAGCCCATGCATCATTGAAGCACCTACGGGTTTTTTTCAAGAACTGCCTGATCAGCCTCAACACAGATCATGAGTGGGCCCCCCACAGTCCAGACCTAATTACACTTGATGTGTAGTTCTGGAGAGCAGCAAAAGGGAAGATCTATGCCAACAGACCTCAAATGCAAGCTGATTTTAGCAGAACGTGACAGATTATGCAGCTGAAGTAACCAACGATACATGGCAAAAAGTGGGCCAAAATTTCTGCATGCTCATGAAAGCATGTTTCGACAGAAATGGGTGTCATATTAAACATGTAGACTACAAGAAGTTTCTTTGACTTTCAGAAACAATCCAACTATGTGACGAAATACATCTCGCGTTTTAAGTTTCTTGTGAAAAAAATGTGCAAATGAAAGCAAATTAAAATAGTTACATTTTTTTAAAGCACCCTGTACTTTTAAACGACCCAAGCAAGGGCAATAATTTTTTTGATATCAACAGATGTTTGAGAGGAACATATTTTGACATAGTCTGGGAGTACCCCCCGAATGGACCCCCAAAAATCAATATTTAACATGCGTCGGTCGTTGTATGGGCTTGCTTCTAGTAAGCTCCCGTCTAGTTTAACTTAAATGACGTCGTAAGACGTTTTTGGGACGCAACTACTTTGACTTAAGTGTACTAAGATTCAGTGTGAAAACAAAAACATGCTTAAAACTAGAGCTGCCTTTTAAAACTAGGCTACTGGCGTTACGATGATGACGTCATCAACTCAAAACCAGTTTTTCTAAAAAAGTTTGGTGAACACCAACTCGCATTCCAAATTTGGTGCTCTTATGACTTTTAGTTTAGAAGTTAGATAGAGAACAATTTTGCCCCCTCCCCCTGTTCCGAATCTGGCAGGTCCGTTTGATTTAAATGGGATCGGCTGATCCGAATCAACCGATCGGTACGCTACTGGGTCTACATTCAGATTCACGGCACGAAACCGTCACCTACGACAGAGCAGAAGGTTCATGAAGGTCCGTTATCTCCAATTACTGCTGAGTTTCTCTCGCTTGAGTTATTACAACAATTGGCTGACAGATTATAATTTTAATTTTTACTTAGTCGTAACTAGTTTTGCCTTATTCAAATTGAGCGCAAAAAAAAAATACAAAAATCGTACAGTTAATTTAGAAAAGATGCCAACGCACAGCACTTACACTAACTTAAACAACAACAGAAACTGATTCTGACTCAGCTATAATTATGCAGGGCACAAAATAATTATAATTAAAATACCTGCTCTGTTTATGTTTTGTAACAAGAAAACTACAGCGTTATTGAATCAAGAGAAAAAGACTTTAGCCAGCATTGCTGCAGTAAAATATGCGCTCGAATTAACTAAAGTGTTACTCATATGAACATTAAATCGATCTGTCACCAAAGCAGTGGACAGCATCATAATCAGACAGCAGGAAGCCGCACTTAATACGAATAAACAGGCAAAATACCAGCGAATCGGCACAACCATAGGCACAACGCAGTTACGTGTGATATATTGAAGTCTGGAACAGCCAGTTAGTCAAGCGGCAACGCGTTCTCTCTGGAGCGGGGGGAGGTCTGAGGTTCAAATTTCGAGCCGGTCAAATCGGACGAGGTGTTGCCAACGGCTCGCCACCGACGTGACATTTTTTCAAAAGGAGCTGTGTTGCCCGGGCGCAATGACGCGGGGATGAGCCCAACACACTCGTAACATACTTCGGCGTAACACAACGAGTATAAAGAAAGATTTGATTGATATTGAATTCTGCGTAAATATTCATGTTCTACAACATAGGAATAAGGGAATACACACAGAGGCAGGTTGGATAGCTTAGGCATGAAAGGGAAACTAGCGGTCTCATAACCTAAGAGCTACACCCCACCCTTCCGTGTAAAATGCGTTGGTCAAATAATCCATGTAAAAAGGGTTGAAAGGTGAGCATTTAGTTTGACAAGTCATTTTGGTAAGAAAACATGCAAACAACTTTTGATTTTCGAGTCAAGCTGCTGTACGTGGTGCACCTACGCGTCTAGTGTCTTCCACCAGCAGTAGAGGCGATACACCGTCCCCTTTAATGCTGAATGACATAGCAAGGAGTTATAAATATCAATTTTTGAGTGTTTGGCTAAGCCGAGCTAGAATCAGGGCTGCGAATTCTACCGATTTTTATCCAAGTTCAAATTTCAGTTTTTTAAGTTTTTCGAGTTCAAGTTCAGCAAAAATATCAAATGTTTCGAGTTCAAGCTGACAAAAATAAATTAAGTTTTTTTTTTACTCAATTACTTTTTTTGCATGCGTGCTGTTTTTTTCGGTTGCCACGACATAAACAAAAATGAACGCTATCTCGATTTCACGGCTTGGTCATTAAAAAATATTTATTTCCGACGATTTTTTAACCTCTAAATTTCTTTTTTTATGAACTCAAACAATTTTATTCGAGTTGAAGTTCAGAAAAGTTATTGTTTCGAGTTCGTCAAAGAGTTGGATTTTTTTCGAGTTCGAAGCCTTGTCTAGAAACAAGCCCGATCTACCTTAACGTGACATCCAATGTAATCAGGTGCGCAGTGTTCTAGGATGAAATTCATTTGCGCTGACCAACTTCCAATTAGGACCCCCATCGAGCTTAAGCGTCCCCCCATCGAGATTTAGGCGTCCCCCAATCAAAATTTGAGCGCTGGTTGATGAGGAGAAAAAGACCCACAAAGTCCGGTCGAATATAGCACCAAATTCCGCGGGAATAGTGATTCAGACGAAAAAACACTTCAAGTTTCGACGAAGACCTTTTTTTTTTCTTTTTTTTGGTCTTCACCTAATTGTCGGTGAAAAAACATATCAGTTTTTAGACTCTCGGCGAAGCCTTTATTTTTTGGTTTTCATTTAATGTCGTCGACGGAATTATGTAATCTTCACAAAAGTTCAGTCAAGGCTGCAAAAGCGTCCCCCCCCCATGCAAAATTTTACGATTTAAGTACTGAGTATATCCGTCGTGATTTTTCAGCTTAGCAAACAGAATCCCGAAGAGTTAGTAGGTGTGGTTTAACATGCACGAGAGCTGAATAAATCTAACTGCAAAACTTCTCCTATTTGAATGCAAACTAGTAAGACTTATAATAAACAGACAGCTTACAAATCATTGTATCGAGAATTTATTGCACATTTAACAAACTTAAATAAAACATTATGCATTACAAAAAGTGGTCAGGAAAAACCATTTTCACTTCTAGTTTGAACTTCTCAGGGCTAGTTCGCATTGGCATTTAAACGTCAAAAATAAATTATGCTCGTTTTGGAACAACTTCAAAAATACCTGTTGCAGTGCATATTTAATTTATCCTGCTTTCACCGGACAGCGTCAGGCGGTAACTATTAAATGATATGTCACTTTTTACTGCGGTAACTTCTTCGTGATTGGAGGAATCTGCACCTGTTTCGAAGCCACCAAGCAGAGATAATCATCGTAAAGCGTCTTATCCAAACACGCAACATGACCAGAGTGCGGGTTGAACGCAGATATTATGCGATCAAGGGTCGTTGTAAAAACAACGACTTTATTATCTTGGCCACGCTGCCGACCGAAATTACTGAACTGTAAACACTCTCAAAAACTAAAATTACAGCATGCGACAATCAGCTCTAAGTTGATCTTGTGTTAATGTACTTTTTTAGTATCAAAATAGGTAATGAATTTTTTGATTATTTATGCAATTTCTCTAATTAGACGTTAGAGGCACCTTATACAAGAGCTACGTGAGAAGTGCTCTTACTTATGGAGCTGAATGTAGCCGATTGAGATTCAGGGTTGCCTCAAAAACTGCAAAATCAAATTCCAAGGCTTTTTTAGGCCATTTTCCAGGACTGTTTCAGGTTTTTTAACAGGACTTAAAATCTAATTTAGATTATTTACTCTTTCATGCTCCTACTTTTTTTGTACTTGAGATTGACGAAAAATTTTGATAGAACGCGTTTGCATTCCTAGCGCTGACTACTAGCCAGGTGCAAAGCCAGAAGTTTGCAATGGGAGAGCTGTGCTTTGGGTTATGGGGGCGGAGTCCCCAGCCGCCAGAAGCCTTTGGGAGCCCCCAGCTCAAAGATTTCGCAATTTTTTTGCAATAATAACTTAATTTTAGGCCTACTTTGGTAAAGATTATTGCGTTTAAAACGTGGCATGGAAATTAACACTGCAAAAACATGATTAAACTGTTTGCATAAATGGGCTACGGCTACAGTATGTGGCTGATGGCTAGAGCTCGACCGATATGACTTTTTCAGGCCGATACCAATATATTAACTTATTAACTACCAAATTTTGTCACTATTTTTCACTTAACTTGACACTAAAAGCTTCAATTAATCCTCCTCCAAAGAAAGACTATTGCGAACACAAGTTATACTAAGCAAATAGAACGCAAGAGCGTTCGTGCTTGCTTAAAAAAAGTTTAAGGTAATTGCGCTAAACCGGTATTTTATCGGCGGTAGATAGCCGATACGATATACCGGCTTGGCCCTGATATCGGCCGATATATACCGGATGACTGATATATCAGTCGAGCTCTAGTGATGGGTAACGGTAAAACTTCAGTTCTAGCTTTATTTCCAGCCAGTAAACCATAAAATTCGATCATTTGAAAAGACAGAGCTTATATGCAGCCAGCGTGCAAACAAAAAAACGCTATCCTAGCCCTAACCCCAACCTTAAACTTGACCTAAACTGTAACCCAGCTCTAACCCAAACGTTAATCCTAATCCAAACTCAAAATCTAAACCCCAATTAACCACAAACGATAATAATTTAAAAAATAAACGAGTAAATGAGCACCCACTCTTGCACTCATATTCTCCATAAGCAGAGCTCATTTGATGGCTATAGGTCCTTACTTTGAAAAAACACACCAGCATTAATTCAAATCGTCCGTATTTTATAACGCTGGAAAAAGATATAATTTGAGAGGAGGGGCTAACGAAACGAGAATTGAGAGTTGATGGGTAATTAACAGAAAACTAAATACTGATAGATCCCTCATAATTTTTTTACAAAGCTTACGTTAAGCATTTTGCATCAAGCGGTTGAATTGATTGTTTATTTTTAGCCATTTTTGGTTAGTTGTTACTCGTTCTATTTTTGGCCAATATTAACCCTTCCCAAAAACCATGTTTCAAAAGTGGCTTCAAAGTACTTTTAAGTGTCCATATTTCTGTAAAAAAACTTCTAACGAAATATAGTGCGAAAAGCGTCATATTTTTCTTATTGCGCATTTTGGTCAACAGGCCAATACGAAACCTATAGCCCGCTACGTTACTGCTACTAGAGTATCGCATTGCAATAAATTACTGTCCATGAATTCACTCTTCCAAATAATATTCAATAATTTGTACAAATGTACATACTGAAATGAAAAGTGCAAATTTTGGCATTTTAACGAGGAAGTGCTTATTTATACTCTAGCGTACTACTAAGAACTGCTTAAAAGGAACAAAAGAGCAAAGAGCAGAGGAATGGGCGCTCATATTACCGTTAGGATTAAAGCTAGATTACAGTTTGGGTTAGATTTAGGGTTTGGTTAAAGCTAGAATAGCGGTTTTTTTGTTTGTGCGCCAACGTACAAATAAGTTCTGTCTTCAAACAATACAATAAAGCTTTTAGAACGAACTTCACAATGCAAATTATTTCAACAATGATTTTGTACAATTACAAGGTACCAGTTATTATAAAAAAAACAACTTCACATTTTGTCCTGGTAAATCATGGAAAAACTTTATAAACATTTTCCTGGACTTTCCAGAACTAATAAACAAAATTTAAGGACTTCCAGAACAGCAAAAAAAAATCCAGGACTTTTCCAGAATGTGGCAACCCTGGGGATTAAAAGATGAAAGGAAGTTGAAGATTACATGATGCTGCGAAACATAAGTAGAAATGCCTTAAAGGATAAAATAAACAATGAGCATATTTTTGAGATGACGCGTGTAGAGATATTGGGAGAGTTTTTGAGAGAACAATGATCGCGATGGCTGGGGCATGTCGAGAGAATAGATGAAGAAAGAGGTCCAGTAAAGGCACTACACTTAGGAAGCTGGTGGGCAAAAAAAAGGCCGAAAAAGAGAAGGGAAGAAGCGCTGATATGTAACATAATTGCCACAGGTTTGATGCACAAAATCGTGAAAAATGGCAAAGCAGGCTGCAAAAATCGGCTGACCGATGCGTACGGGGAAAATAATTGGGCTCCAGGAATAGGACACACACTCCTGGAGCAAAATAATCATGATGATGAAACTTCTCTAATTTAAATCTGAAACGATTTTTCATCAAATTTTTACACCCTACGCGACCAAACGTATCTAAGGTACGTATTTTAGTTGATACTATGATCCGTTTTCATGCAGTGCTAAAAATTAATCTCACTATACCATGCTAAACATGTTAACTGACTAGGTACGTATTGTAGGAAAAAACTGTCAACGAATACGTAAACATTACAGTGCATTTAACTAAATCAAACAGTCTTAAAAACTATAATTTTTGTGCAAATTTTGACATGAACGAATACATCGTGAAAAGTTTAGTACACATTGGTCAGATGTTTTGCCAAAACAATGTTTTCTGATGTTTATAATCGATAGTTGCTTCTATGTGAATAATGTCTCTGGTTGAGGCTGTTCTATGATGGCTTGCTTGGCAGCGTGATATTGAAATCTCTATCAAGGTTGATCTTGCTCAAGATGCATTTTCATATTCTGAAAAACATTGAAAAATACTGCATGAAACCACAAAAATTTTAATTTCAGCAATTTGCAAGAAACGATGTTGAAAACAACGAGTTATGATCTTAAATGCATCCATACTACAAAAGTTCAGTATAATATTTTAAAAAAAATCCAGATATACCTATCCATACAGAAAATTACAGTTACTTCAAGTTCAACTTTATGAACTAGCATTTGTATCTGTAATTCTTTTCAAAACTCATTTCTTTCCACAAAATTATCCTTTGCCACTTTCAGGCTGTCAAGTCGTTGAATTAAAAAAATGAATAAAAAATGACAATTTGCAAGTATAAATAATGACAAACAATGACTATTTTCAAGTGTATTTTAAGTAAACTTAGCATATATTTTAGACAAAAAACCGGGACGGTCGAAGAGAACCAAAAAACTGAACTTAAGACCAGCCAAAAAAGGTCTTCGTGTAGTTTTTGCGAGATTTTTTAGGTGATCTCGAAAAAAAAAGGTCTTCATTTCAATGTCTTCATTCATTTCAATCATATTGCAATATATCGAGTGATCTCAAAACATATCAGTGAATTAATTAGAAAATAATGAAATAATGACAACGGTTCCAAAACAATAAAAAATAATGAAATTGAAAAAAACTAATGAAAAAAATGAAATAATGACACACTTGACAGCCTGCAATTTTCATGCTTTTAGCATGCTCAGGTCATCAATACCATTTTCTACGTTTTCAATTGCCTAAAAAAGTCCAACCTCAGACCTCCATGTGGTGTCGGGTGGAATTAGTGAAAACACTGGCAAATCGAAGCAATGACAACCGCGCAATGAAGATGGTGAGGTTAAGGAGAGCAGGAATTACCAACCAGGCAATAGCGCAAGCAAAGATCTGGTACTGCAAAGTCCTGCTATCTAATTTTCCGACCCCTGACTCTAAAGGCTAACAGGAGGTTGCTGGCAAATATTAAAACCGGTGGTGGTAGAACAATATTGAGGAGGAATGTCAATGTGAGTACAGGGTACAACAGATGAAACGTGTTGCCGTGTCGCGGCCACAAGAAAGGAAGGATGCTGGTCCTAGTCTAGCCAACATAGGACTTTGTGTCCATTCGCTTGTGAAAATTCGCGTGCACCTGTATAGTTCCAGTTCTACAATGATTAGTCTGTCATTTGCGGTGTTGGTGTGTCGTCATCGGCAGAAATGGCAGTTAGTAGCCTCCTGATAGTTTGGATAATCTGGTCTTTGGAACTTTTCCCAGTTTAGCGAAAACCAATTCTACGACTATGATAATGTCATTCCATCAAGAAAAGCAACACGGATCACACCCCTAAATTCAGAAAAAGTGCCACAGTTACAACCACAGTGAATTCTTGAGTGACAATGCCAAAAAATGTAATACTCGGCCATGTGCACCTTCTAGCCCAGATGTCGAAAAGCATCAAATTTGAGCCGTCAAGTTGAGAAGGTTCCTTTGCTAAAGGAATCGGTATCAGAAGCTGAGGGAACAGCAAAAATGGTATGGTCGGCTGTGAAACCGAACATCACCTCAACTTCCCCTGTGGAGCCTCAGAATCCAAGTAATTTCTCGGAAGTTGCTTGCAAGTCTAAGATGAAGCAGAGGGAAAAATCAAATAAAGCCACTACGACACCTAGGCTATCCTTTCATGATTTGGAGTGGTGGCAACTCAACGTACACAAATGTAAAGCAGCAAGCTATACCATGTGTGAAGTCACAAAAAGCGTACGTTCCGGGTAAGTGTTAGCTTATGAACCATGGACATATGACACTAAAATAAGAAGTAAGTTACGAGGCTGGAAC